>QAOA01004423.1:146170-337079 GCA_003255065.1 Cercis canadensis
AATGCTTTGAGATGTTATCTTAGATATTTTGTTATATGCTATGTTGCACGGGGACGAAAACAAAACGCAGGAACGGCGATTTTTTAAAAATGTGGGTACAGGGACTCCACGTGTACCATATTATATATATATATATATATATATATATATATATTAAATAAAATAAATAATATTAAAATTTTTAAACATTAAAAAATATCAACAGTCTTCAATCAAGTCACCCTTCACTTGGTTCAGCAATGGAGGAAGAAAATAGGCACCACCGAAGAGAAACCAGAGGAGTTGAAGGTTGAAATTTGGTGAAAATGGAGAAAAACAGCCCTAAAATCTTAGGTGAACTCGTGTTAGGGATGAAAAATGAGGGCACAGTTCGTACGGCGTCGTTTTGGCAAATTTGGGCTTCCTACTCTTCCCAAAAACGGCGTCGTTCCACTTAAATCCCATAACCGCAGTTTCAAAATGGCGCCGTTCCACTAAAACAAAAAATCCAACCTCCAAAACAACGTCGTTATAAATGACCGGCTTTTTGAAAAGGTTTTGTTGGCCTTTTTTTTGGCGAAACTTGATGTTTCGAAACGTAAAAAATCAAAAAACTAAATTTATGGGTATTTTTCGGCGTTTCCTCCCTGTGGAACGTGTTTCTTACGTTTCGTCCCCGTCCCCGAAACGGGGATGTGCCTTCTTTATGCGTTTCGGTGCAACTAAGGTTATATGTCATATTATATAAGAATAGTCAATATCTAAATGACACGTGTACAAATTAATTATTTTAAAATTTGTTTAAGAAAATAAGATAAATTAATTTTATATTAAATAAAATATAAAAATTACGTATACTTGTCACGTCAATTTAATATGATATACATATGTAATATCATAGAATTCTTATTTTTTTTAATAATATCATTTGTGACTGAGTACTAAAAAAATCATGTATATGTGATAATTAAATTCACAAATGAATTAGTTATATTTATGATACAGTTATGTCCATCAATGAATATGTAAGTTCTGATTCGTTTAATTCATTAATGAATATATTATATTTAATTATTTATGATGCGGTTCTATAACGAATTTAGAAGTGCCAAAGTTTGATTTGATTTAGGATGTGTTGGGGGAAAATATTTTGAGTAAAAATTTATCTTCTTTTCTGTGTTGGTAAAATGTGAAGGATAAGTAAGTCTTTTTGTGGTGTAAATAAAAGAAATAGTTTACTCCCACAAAGCAAGAAAGGCAAGGAGTTTCATAAAAGTCCAGAAAAACCCCACGAGGAGGAATGAGCAACCGGGTACGATCCAGTAAAAAGTGGATCTTCCGGGGTATGTGTACGATGGCAATGGCATGGCACATCTCGTTTTAGTAAACCGAATATCTCAGATGCCTTTTAATTTTTTAAAAATTTTAAATGCAAGAAGGGAAAAAATAATAAATCCCTTGACCAAGAACAATTATAAAATCAAAAGTGAGGCCCACCAAAAGGGATTTTGTTTTATTTTTGACAAAAAAATATTTTATGTAAAGTGCCAGCAAAGCATTTGACCGTGACAGTTTTTGCTTTGACTGTACGCATTGGTTTGCTTATCCAGTCTTTGCTTTGACTGGCTTTGCAAATGCCGAGCCCCAGACAGTGCCCCCTCACCCGCTTCCTACCACGCCTTCCTTCCCACCCATTTTACACCCACACGTGACTCTGCCAACTGTGTCTCCCACTCTATATTTTACATTTAACCTTAATTTTAATTATTTTATTAGTCGTTATCAGTTTAGACACGAAGACCAGATTTTGACCATCAAACTTTTCCTTTTTTTCCTTTATTAATTCTGGTTGTTAAGTTGGTGGGTTGTAATATGTAAACTTGTAATTAGAGAATAAGAAATTAGGTTAGTTTGGTTTAACTGGTAAACCTGTATTATGAATTGAATATGGATAGATGTTGATGTAGTTAAGTTAATGCATTTCTTGAGTCGATCTTTAAGGANTTTGACTGTACGCATCGGTTTGCTTATCCAGTCTTTGCTTTGACTGGCTTTGCAAATGCCGAGCCCCAGACAGTGCCCCCTCACCCGCTTCCTACCTCGCCTTCCTTCCCACACGTGACTCTGCCAACTGTGTCTCCCACTCTATATTTCCTTAATTTTAATTATTTTATTAGTCGTTATCAGTTTAGACACGAAGACCAGATTTTGACCATCAAACTTTTCCTTTATTTAATATTAATTCTGGTTGTTAAGTTGGTGGGTTGTAATATGTAAACTTGTAATTAGAGAATAAGAAATTAGGTTAGTTTGGTTTAACTGGTAAACCTGTATTATGAATTGAATATGGATAGATGTTGATGTAGTTAAGTTAATGCATTTCTTGAGTCGATCTTTAAGGAAATTCTTAATCTAAATTGGGAGTTGGGAGAGGCCATTTCTTTTTTATTTTATGTTTAAAATGGGCTTCGATCCAAATGAAAGCATAGTGGTGACTGGTGAGAGTGTAAACTCATATTTAAACACGAGGGGCTTCAGTCTTGAGATTTCCAAATCTATTATTGGGGTTTCAACTTTCAAACACCGTGAGAGTCATATGAGTATAATAATATTTATAGTGTGTCACATGATCTGCTTAGTATAACTCATTCTCAATTCTCAACACTCATTACCAGGATATCTAAATGCAGATTTTCGAGCCTAATACAAAACTAATCCCTCTTGTGTTTGCCTCCGATATTCTCTCTCTCTCTCTTTCTCTCTCTGCTACTACCATTGCTTCAAAGCACCTTTTTCCTATGTTTTCTTTTAATTATTATTTGTTTATTTTTGGTTGCACTTATCTTTTAAAACTAAGTTTACAACTTCATTAATAACAAGTTCAGATTAATGATCTGTATCAAATTTGGATCAGTATTATGTTATGTCACCTACTCCAGCTAATGTGAGTGAAACCACCTTAGTTTCAAGACAACAAATAATGAGTTGTAGTTATTTAAAAACCAAAAAAACAGAGAGAATATGTGAATGAGTTGTACTTATAGCACAACTGGTGTTTCGTCTTTGAAGATGATCACTATTCCCAGCATGTCTGCACCATTCGTAACTAAGGCTGCACGTTAATTTGTGACTTGGTTTTTTTCTTAAAAAAAAATTGTTGATTATTAAATAATGTAACTTGACTCAATTAGTCATATACAGAAATCTTATAATGACTAAATTAATTTGTACATTTTATTGCTATTATTGAATCGTTTCACTGGACTTGCAGTTTATGGTAATAGCCTTGTGATGTTATAAATTAGAAAGAGGTTTACGTATGCTTTTCGTCAATAAATTTTCAAAAATATTATTCCTCTCCAATATTTATACAATAAACAAACAATAAATAAATAAAGTAAAAGTAATTGGTGGTTTAAATGACTATTTTTCAATACTGTACTACATAACTACTCTCGCTTAACCATCTCATTATTTTCAATACTATATTTTAATTATATCTTGTTTCTTTTTTTTTTTTGTTGGTTGATAAACAGGCCCTAATTTCATCTTGTTTCTACTATCCAATATCCACTATACTTTAATGGTTCACTAAAAAAATTGCATTATTTTTCTAGTACGGCATTGTAGTTTTTTTTTTTTTGGTAATTAAAAATGGTAGTAAGGATAGATTATCCCAAGGGCAGGGTACCAGTGGCATGTATGGGATCTCATAAGGGGGTAGACAGAGGCCCAACCCAGAGGATTACCTCCTGCGAGTCACTTGGACTCAGTGAAGGGGCTACTCATAAGCCCTGGATGCTAGGGGATCTCCCAGAAAAGGGTTGCCCACCAAGCGGGATTGTTGTTTTTGGGTCAGAGGGGACTCGAACTCGACACCTAAACCCAAAGGCCGAGGTGGAAAGCCTTAAGTGGACCCTTGCTGACCAACTGAGCCAACCCGCGTTGGCAGTATGGCACTGTAGTTGATGCCCCTTTTTAGTACACATGCGTTTATACATAAGAAAAATAGGACATGTATTCAAGTAAATTCCCATTCGGACCAAAGCTGATGGGTGATGGCTGAAAACAAAATGTAGTAAACTGGACTGGGCCTGAAGATTAGTCTCTGCTTTTGGATTGCCGCACCAAGTTTCTGTTGTCTTTTGAGGAAGATGGCCCTAAAAGGATTCCATTTTTTTAAAATTTTGTAAACACAGGACGATCATTTGCTCGTTATTTTGGGCCCAAAAAGAGTAAAGAAAATGACAAAGCAAAATGTAAGATGGACAATTACAATTTACAAGGAACTCAAGGGAGAAAAAACAAAACAGAAAGAAACTCTAGTTGCAACTTGCAATACTAAAAGTGTGTTCAAGTATGAAGGCTCTATACAACAGAATGTTTGTGATAATGAGATGTCTAGAGAAGAGAAAGCTCGAGTGATGAGGGTCCGCAGAATCTGATCTTGTAGACTGCGAAGCGTATGACGATTACGTATTGGCCAATTTACCTCTTATGCCAAGAGAAGAGAAAAAGCCCTACAACGCTCTCCTCCCACAAACTAGGTTGATAATTTATAGCATTAGCAAGAAAAAAAGATTAATAATCTAATGATACCAGAGGAATTTGCACCGTCTTTATGCCTCTCTGTCCGTTGGTGGTTGGAGGTTTGAAGTAAACTAGAAACCGAAGCTCATATGACTCAACAGTTCCTTTTTAGAATCACTAGTTTCTTAAGGAAATTGGATCCGTGAATCCTTCGCATGCGTTACAGGAGAGAGTGACTTATCAACTGGTTAATTAAAAAATCATGAGGGGTAGGTAAGGAAGCCTTTTCATATTATTGAGTGTCCATAGTTTTTTTTTTTTTTTATGTGCTATTTATATTTTTCAAATTAGTTAGTGTATGTTTGGTAGATGAAATAAAATAGATAATATTTAAGGGAGTAAAATTTACCTTTTTTATATATGTTTAGTCCTTAAATGTTACTTCATTAAATTTTACCCTTTTAACTATACTCAACAGTATCATTCATAAAATTAATACTAAATATTTGATGCTGATATTATTAGGTGGATAATCATGGCTGCGTCGAACTGTCTCAATAGTTGACAAGCAATTGCTGTCAACTATGGAAAAGATCTCTAGGTTGATATATATTATTCGGCAAAATAATTTCAGCTCAAATTATTTCCTTTGCGTTTGGAGTTTGGGCCGCTATTTCAGGAGTCCCAATCGTTCTTAGTTATTTGACTTACTTAATGAATTTAATTTATGTCCCCTTCTTATCAGAAATATTTTAAACCTTCCGAGTCTATGTTACAAATTCCACACCTCCATCGGATACTTCAACACTCTGCTTTCTGTAATATTTTTTTTTGTTTTTCCAGCCTAAGAAATGGTTACTGTTGCACAAGTATGTCACAAAATACTCCCCTGGCTATCATGTTAGAATCAACCACTGACGTTAACTTAGATCTCTCTCTCAGCCGTCACTTTCAGATTGGTGAGTACACACACAAAAAAAAAAAGGAAAAAAATGAAGCCAATTGTAATCAAGCCCTTAATTATATAACCAAAAAAGAGAGAGCCAGCATTAAGTAGTGTTTTCCATCCATTGTATCACATCTCAAGTTGAAAGCATTTGTGAATGAGAATGAAAGCTGGCGATATGACAAAAAACAAGGTTAGCAAAGAAAGCAAAGTGATGAGGTATATGAAGGCACCGTTGAGGTTCCTAATCAAGGCGAGGGACTTGTACGTGGAAAGCATGAGGCAGTGCTCCACCAACTTGGCTTATTGCGACGCCGCGATGGGCTACCCCAACGCCGGTGCTCCATTTGTCACCACCCTGCCTAGGAGCTTCAGCGTTGGCTCAACCAGATCAACATATCATAGTGATGATTTCAAGGAGCTGGTGAGGGCTGCCTCTGTTCGGAGTTATGGCAACAGAATTGATTCGCCGGCATCCGCTAAGAAATCTCCTAATACAGTGCCTCGGAGTCATAGTGTTAGCATCGGAAGGATCGACGAAGACAGGCCTTGTGACTTCGGAGATGATATCAAAGTCAACACTGTCATGTTCCCAAGAAGCAGAAGCTATGCCCTTCACAAGAGAACACGCATGTCTTAACATTTCTTTACACAAGCAAACCGAAAAGCAATATATTTTCATATACATATATATATTTCTGTCTTACACAGTGATAGAGTTGCTTGCTTGCGCCTGAGTTTGAGGTATATCTTCAGAATGTTATGTGAATTTGTATCATTGCCCAAGTTTTGATTTTTCCCTGTTTCGCTGTTAGGTATGAGTCTATCTGTCTATGACTTATTTAGGATCCTCTCTCTTCATCAGCATTGCTCTTATTAGAAAAGTAAGATAAATATAATCTATCTACTTATTCTAGGAGTTTACTTATTGTGGTGGCCCTAAAATATGAGCCCGCATACAGTAGAGCCCAAACAAAGATATGACTCGAAAGACCCAAATGTTAAAACGGGTCACGCATTTGTCCGACCCGCCAGATCATGCCTCCTATTTACTATAAATAGCCCCTGACCCAATACAAGAAGGAGATACAAAAATATTTGTTAGTTGATAATCATAATCTTTCTTCTCGGACCGAACTAATCTGACTTAGTCTTCGGAGCCCGGAAAACTTAACCCGGCCCGGTAGTTTTCACCTACAGAAAACTCGATCACTCGCCAATTAAAGTCAGCTACCGGCCTCGGTGATTTCGTCCGACCTCAAGCTCATGCATCGTCACTTATGTATAGGTAAGGTATAGGAGTTTACTTATGAGAATGGGAATAACCTGCTTCGAGTCAACTTCTTTTGAACAGGGAAGGAAGGCCTTATATTTTCTTTTCGTGAGCGATACAAGATAACTGATTGATGTTAACAACTTAGAAATGAGATCAGATCCAATAACGTCTACGCCAAATACAGAATTTCATTAGGCTAATCAAATTCTTAAACGTGTAGATGCTATTAATTTGTAATTCAAGCTTAACCATGACCCACACTCATGTATACTTGATCATTAACTTGCTCCTTCAAGTTACTACTTTTATTCACGTTTGCAACTGTAAATAATTGAGTAGATCAAACTCCACATCTCTGTTTTAAAAGAATAGTAGAACAGGGAAGAAGAAAAGGTCAAAGTCTTAGTTGTTTGCATTCGGCCAGACAAATTGGGAACGATGATTACAATGGGTATATTAAAATGTATACAATCTCCGAAAGTTTGACAACAAGGTTGCAAATATTTCAGTGTCGGAAGGATTCAATCTTCCCATGTGCTTGAGCTCCAATGTCAAAGCGTCATTTCATCCAACAGTATGACGTTGTTTAAGAATTTGGGGAAAATTAGGATACCCAATGGCCAATACATGCAAAGGACTTTGGTTGATAGTTTTTTCTTCTAAACCCTTCCTTTTCTTTTTCTTACAGTGCATTAGTGAATATAATTAATTTGTTGAATGTGTAACAAGTGGCCCGCCATTTCTTAGAGATATAATGTATTGAGTCATTACAATGGCTATGAATTCAAGCTTTTGAACCCACGAGTACAAAAGAAACTGTGTCGCTGGAAGGCCCATTGTGAATCATTTTATGCCCCATGCCTTAAAGCAGAAGGGATAGCTAGCTTGAATATGATTGATTTGGACTCATCCCTATTGGCACCATGCCTATGACTCAAGACTCCACAATACATAAGATTCTCATCTTGAGGTGTATTTAGTAGTTGAAAATAGATAAGCAAGTTAAAATGAAAATATCTTAAGATTTCAACTTAAAAGGTATTTAATAGATCAATGATCTATCTGCCCTCCTTTTTTCTCCTATTCTGAATTTGTTGTGACCAGGTACATTGATGGAACTGGAACTGGAACTGATCAAGAATTTTTGGATTTAGGTTAAATTATTGATTATTGATGTGTCGGAAATTGATGGAACTAATAGTGAATTAAGTAGAGCCTCTGGCTTATTAAAATGATTCCAACCCAATAAATTAGAGATTTTTAACTAGCAAATAAAAATAATATCTAGGAATTCACGTTTATGGAAATGGCGCGCACGATCCCAGATGGAAACATGGCAGCCTGAGCATACAAAATATTGTTGACATTTGTGACTGGAAAAATAAAGTCAAGAAGGCCTACAAATGGACACATGGCCCCTGCATGCTGAGTGTGCTATAACTCGTTTAATGGGGTTTCTAATGTTATGCTCTTTCCCCTGTGGCCAAAATCATTCAACTTGTGTATGAGCAACTCGGCGACAATGGCAGCACCATTGAGTTTAAAAAAATCATGGCCTGTCTATGCCAAATGTTCCATATGGCTACCTCTCTTAATTAGCACGCTGCTGCTATTGTCAAAGACAAAGTGTGCAGTTTCTTCCTCAATCAGCAAGTCATTGCCGGGCTTTCCCAAGCCCCTTCCTTTCAAATTAGAGACTGGGTAAGTTTGGTACTCACTTGCTAGCACCCCTTTCCTTCTTGTTTAGTCAATATTCCAACATGGATTTTGCATGTAGCTACATAGGGGTGGGTGAGCATGAAGATGTGCAGCTGTTCTATTATTTCGTTGAATCTGAAAGAAATCCAACAGATGATCCTCTGATGCTCTGGATGACCGGTGGCCCCGGTTGCTCCGCCTTGTGCGCCCTTTGGTTTGAAATAGGTGCCTTTCTCTTGGCTGAGGCTCCTAATAAATATATAATACCACTTTATCGACAAAGCCATAACTTGATTCTGCCTCGAACAAAATTTTCTTGCTGGATTCTTGTTGCTTTTGCTTAGGCCCTTTGAAGTTCAATATGGTCAAGTATAATGGGAGTTTGCCAACATTGTCACTAAATCAACACTCTTGGACAAAGGTGTGTTAATGTTTGGAAAGAATACGTGAAATCAGTTTGTTACGCTGTTGATGAAGCAATTAAGCTTTTAACTTTCTTCTTATTCTTCTGTGAGCACTTCCTTAATTTTCTCTGATTTTTTAAGGTTTCAAGTATAATCTTTATCGATGCACCAGTTGGCACCGGGTTCTCATATTCAAGAAGCCACCAAGGGTACAAGGTTACAGACAAAACCCATGCCCATCACTGTCATAGTTTCATTAGAAAGGTACATGACAGATTATGAATGAAAAAATATCTTATATATTATCACATTTTATAACTAAATTACCATATTGGCGTACGTAAGTTATATTGGTGTCTCTTTTAATTGTTTATCTGCTTGTATTTCAGTCCAAATTATCCAATAGATTATACACCCTTTATTGGTTATCTCCATGCAGTGGTTGGTGAATCACCCGAAATTTGCTAGAAATCCAGTCTACATTGCTGGTGATTCATATTCCGGCATGCCTGTGCCACTTGTTGCTAAATATATATCAGATGGTAATTTTGTGCCTTAACTATAGCCTATTGGTAACTTCCACTAGAATTTGGACCAACAATCAGTTTATGATTTATGTTGCTGCAGCAAAC
Source organism: Cercis canadensis (assembly GCA_003255065.1). Lineage (NCBI taxonomy): Eukaryota > Viridiplantae > Streptophyta > Magnoliopsida > Fabales > Fabaceae > Cercis > Cercis canadensis. The sequence continues at coordinate 155,636 of QAOA01004423.1, forward strand.
GAAGCTGGAGAAAAGCCAAAAATAAATTTAAAAGTAAGTTCTTTTTTGGTACATATAAATGTAAAGGTATGCGCATACAAGATTTTACCATTTATAGAGATTAGATAATTGTAATGTTTCAGAGAAATTGTTACAGGGCTATGTGCTAGGGAACCCAGCAACAGATCCAAATTTTGATGTTAATTCACGGATTCCATTTGCTCATCGCATGGCTCTTATTTCTGATGAACTCTACAAGGTTAGTCACAAATTTACTCTAAATCAAGTTCTTTAGATACACCTGTATACGTGATTATTATGGTTCAGTGCTTGAATAAATTGATTTTCTGAGTTGGCTTGGATTGCTTAGTCAGCAAAAAGGAGTTGCAGAGGAGAGTATATCGGAATAAAGAAAAGCAAGCTACAATGCTGGCAGGATCTCAAAGCTATTAAAGAGGTCATTAAATTTCAACATATTTTGCATCTCAGCCAACAACTTTTAACTATTTATCCACTTCCTGTATTGGATTCACACTATTGCTCTTTATGCAGTGCATTGATAATATAAATGTCGAACAAATCTTGGAGCCTAATTGCCCAGGGGAATATAATTCTTCAAAAATTGAGATAGAGAATAGGAGNTCAACATATTTTGCATCTCAACCAACAAACTTTTAACTATTTATCCACTTCCTGTATTGGATTCACACTATTGCTCTTTATGCAGTGCATTGATAATATAAATGTCGAACAAATCTTGGAGCCTAATTGCCCAGGGGAATATAATTCTTCAAAAATTGAGATAGAGAATAGGAGATACCTTACAGAAAAACACAGGGACTGGTTGCTTTCACCACTGGAAATCTTTCAGTTTGGGTGTAGGGTAAACCCTGCTATCTTTATCACATTCCTTAAATTAATTGTTCAAATTTGACTGACATGTTGACATATTACAGAATTATGAGAATTTATTGCTGCATGTATGGGCAAATGATGTTAGCGTGCAAAAGGCACTCTATGTTAGTTTGGTATGCAAGAGAAATTTGGTACCTAAATTGGCTAGTTGTTATCTTTATATTTAAGTAATTCATAAAATAAAATTTCAGGGAACTGTGAAGAATTGGATAAGGTGTAACGGTAGCATGCTTTACGCAAAAGATGTCTCAAGTTCTGTTGGCTACCATCGATATCTCAGAACAAAAAAACTTCGAGCTCTGATATACAGGTTTTGATAAGGAAGATTAATAGGGTTGAAACTTGAATGAGTGATGATTGGGATTTTATGAGATAGTAACACCAGTTTTAAATCATTGTATGCAGCGGTGACCATGATATTTCCATGCCGTATTTGGGAACCTTGTGGTGGATCAATTCTCTCAACTCTACCACTGTTGATGCCTGGAGACCATGGCTCGTTGATGGCCAAATTGCAGGGTAAGGCAATTGGTAGGGGAAATGCGTTCGATAATGTCACTTATAATTTCAATTGCTGCTTGTCTTTGTTGTGATGCAGATATGTACAAGAATACTCCAACCATATCACTTTTGCAACTGTGAAGGCAAGAATAGTGTTTTTGGGCAGTAATTGCTTATTATTAGTCAGTTTAGTTGAGAGGCAATTAGATTAGTTTTTGTGTTTCTGTGCAGGGAGGTGGTCACACAGCTCCAGAGTATATGCGAAAGGAATGCTTTGAGATGTTCAAGAGGTGGATCTCGCATGAGCCTTTGTGATTCATCCTAGTTCCCTTTCTCCTTATGGCAATTGCACACTCCATAGGGCAGCTTTTGTTTGGTATCATATGTAGATTGTAGACTATAGACAGTACTAGAGAATGTCTCTTGTTTACAGAAACTTGGTATGCGTTTGTTCTAGTTATTACAAGGCCAAATTTTGTGATACTCTAATTATGCACCGCCTTTCTGATTTTTAAGAGATAAAAACCACTGATTCACCTGATTAGAGTTTGTTGCCCGCCTTTGGCTATTGTAAGCAGTTACCAACACTAGGATTTCTTTTTTATTTATGTTTGAGTCAGGGCACCAACTCTGGGATTTTGATTATTAAAAGTGAACACTTAGGCCAACTCTTCCCCTGTCTTAAGGTGTTTGTTTTTGAACTATTCCTCCAACCGCCTCTTTTTTCTTGGTGCGCGAGTGAGTGTGTGGTTGGCTTCATGAACCGAGAAGAGAGAAAACGCAAATTCAATGAGGCAATCGTCACCATGCTCTATCCACCTCCGCCACAACCTGACCCACCCTCTCCACAAGTATTTTCTCCGTCTCTCATCTCTCAGTTTCTTTCTTTTCCTCATTTTGATGCTTCTTATGACATTCTCATCTTCTAGGTTAAACCTCTAAGGGTTTCGGCGGAAGGCTTTGCTTCTCATGTTGTTTCAGGTTTGACACCACACCGTACTCTCTGCCAATATCAAATACCATTCTTAAACGGAATTAAAAAAAAATGGAAAATGAAATAAAAGGAGATTCGACTCGTTGAAAACTTTGGCTATTGAATTGAAAATGTAGATGGTTTGGATGACTCTGAGAATTCCTCGAGGAGCGGCGATGATGGAGATGAGTCTGAGCAGCACAAGCTAAGCAGGGCTCAAAGAAAGAGAATTCGTAAGAAGAAGCTCAAGGAAGAAGCCACTTGTCGGGGCAAATTCATCGGGCCCTTGTTAATTCTGACCCCAACGAAACAGCTTGGCGATTCCGTTGCGGAAGGATCTCCAGCTGTTCGATCAAATGCTTCTGAGGAAAATTCTGCAGCTGACGAACCTGGTTTAGGGCTGCAGTCGGCTTGTGCTAACTCAAACAAAGTGAAGCACCGAAGATCGGCAAAAAGGATGGCAAAAGAAAAGCTCAACTCCTCAAATTACAACAACAGCAATCAACTTGGCACTTCAACTTCTCCAATCGATCCCAAAGAAGCCCATTAGTAACTGGTTGTGGAATTACGCAATAGATTGGCGTTGGCCATTGGCATATCCCTGGATCTGGGAATTGACAACTCTCAAGTAGCGCCAAGTATTACTGCTAGGATTGCTGATGTCAATCTCAACAACAATCACAAGTATTGGTTGAAATTTGGTGTACCGTGAGGCATTAAGCCTCCTAATAAGATGATTAAATACTCAAGTAATTTGAATCACTCTACTTAACGTGATACTATTTAGCTCTAGAAACTTGATAGAATGAAATATAGGTTGTTTTCTCTTGTTAGTGCCAGTTGCCAATTGGTTGTTCCTTTGGTACTTATTACTAATGTCATCCAATTCTGGTTCTTTTGTTATCATCACCAGCAAAACAATCAACCTCAAAAATATTAGAATTTGAACAAGTACAAGACATACATCATGACATTTGTGTTTGGAAGAAATTGACGACACAGGAACCTTAAATTCCTTCCTAACCACTGACCTATAGTAGATAGTTTCACACAACAAAATTTAAATATGTAACATATAAGTTTGGGTTCACAAAGAGTATCATCCATCTGAAAATGGTCATGTTTCATTTACAAGACTTGAACTTCCTCACGTCCTCAAGGCATGCATTTTTGAACAGCGTGATATCCACATTAACGCGGATCAAACGATATCCACGATTTTGATATTGGTCAGGCCCATCATGTGCAGTCCCAAACCTGCCCAAATAAGGCCCACCACCTTCCTTGGGCTTCAAGCCCAACACTGTGTTCTCTACATGGTCGATCATCTCCTTGACCTTCTCATTCTTCGGATTGGTCAAGCAGCCCACACTGGCACTCAGGTCCAGTGGGCCAACCATTATCATATCGACTCCATCAACGCCTGCAATCTCTGCTACTTGCTTCACAGCCGCCTCTGACTCAACCTGGCATATTATGAGCAGCTCCTTATCATATCGATCCAGGTAATCACGATCAAGCCCGAATTTCGAGGCCCTCACGAGGGGCCCGGCCAGTGCTCGCACTCCGGCAGGTGGGTAACGGCAATACGACACCGCTTTCTTAGCTGATTCGGCGTCTTCAATCATTGGGAAAACGATACCCTGTGCACCAAGGTCGAGAGCTTTCCGTGCCCAGACCGGGGAAATCTCGGGTACCCGAATGATTGCCGGAGTTCGGGTGGCTGCGAGGGCATGGATACAAGGGAGAGCCTCCGGGATACCGCCAGTTCCGTGTTCCATATCGATGAGGACGAAGTCGTAGCCGGCGTACCCAGCAATCTCCGCAATAGTTGGGGAGAAACTGAGGAGTGACATGCCATAAACGACATCTCCGTTTTGGATTCGGGACTTGAGGCTTGTGCGGATAGTGCTGCTGCTATTCTTTATGTTCTCCATTTCAAGTGTTGATGGGGAAGGTGGATACGGTAGCTACAAGGTCGATAAAATTGATTGTCCAAGCTTCGACCCCTTACTTGCCTTTTTATATACTAGTGTTCTATTTAGCTAGTTTCACTTCAATCACACAAGCTTAAATAAGAGATGGCACTTGATTAAGGATAAACAACTGTCTTACATGAAAAGATCTTATGCATTTTAAATTAATTTTTTTTGTATTTAAATAATCAATTGAATAAGTGCTTTTAAAATTAATAAACTTTTTTTTTTTAAATGTTTGGATAAATAACTTTATAAATACTTATAACTACAAAAATTATGAAAAAAGATATTCATATAAAAAAATTGATATGGAATAAAAATATTTCAAATACATATACGAGTGATATAATTAATATTACTATTATTTTACTTCTTTCACTTAAAACAAAAATTATACTGATTGTAATTTTAAATAAAAAAACAATTTTAATTTGCCCTTTCTTTTTATAAAAGTAGTGGACTGGAGCTTTTAATAAATTTGGACTCTCCTTTGTCAAAGTCCATCTTCTCACCCAAACTCTACCACCGTCAACAAAATACTAGGCCTTTTTCTCCCTTTTCTTCTGTATTTCTTTCCATTTCTATCTTTACCCACAATACACGAGCAACACCACTTTGTAATTAATGATTGTCGATGTGAATTCATGCTCCCATTGTTGGATTAGACGATTCCCTTATCTTCTTTACTTGAAAATAGGGTCAAAGAGAATCCAAACAAGTGAGGAACAACTTTGCCTGCAAAGACCAAATTGAAGAAATTTCAATAGATGGGGAACACTGGAATAGTAGTAAAAATCCACCAAACGATGGCAGAACAATCGACTGTGTAAATTGTTTGTTAGTATGTGGCAGAGAGAAGAAAAGAAGCCCAGACAGGGATTATTCATAGAATTCTAAAGAGTAATTGAGGATACTTTTGTAATACTTTATCACAAAACAAAGTACCGGTTAAGCTGAAAATAGCTGTCAAGAGCTTTTTTCAAAAAGCTTGATTTTTTAGCTTCTAAAAAAAACTCAAAGTAGCTTATAAGGGAAAATAAGTTATTTTTATAAGTTCATCCAAACATTTGTTTAATCATTATATAAGTGTTTAATGCAATAAAGAAGCTCAAATAAGTTAGAAGTAGACTTATCCAAACGAGGCCTAAGAACCCTCAACAAATCAATTTTGATGTGTTTAGTACTGGCTTGGTTTTCTAAATTTCTACTAATTTGGAAAATTTGAACGGTGTAATAATTAATTATGTAACATTAAACATTTATAGATAATGATTAACATGTGTCCTTAAGGCACTGGTTAGCAAGACCCATAAATTTATTGAATGATTTTTTGGCATATTAGCCCCATGGGACTTTGGGGTCTTATCATGCTTGGTGATAATGAACAGTGAGTCGGTATAAAATGACAAGTTGGAAACTTTGATTTTATGCTTTGTCATGTGAAAAGCAGATCTGTGAACGGAGTTGATATTCAGCCAAAAAGGGGATTAGTCTTCATCTGGAGAAAATTTCAGCCTCCATTCCACAAAGACAGTTCAAATGTTAGTAAACACCTTCACTGTCTTGTTTATAATCAATCCAATGGGATTAACCTTTTCTTCGTACCTTCTTATGAACATTTTCGGGATTTTGATATCAAAGAACATAAAGAGAGCTAGTTGATACGATACGAATAACACTAATGGGAATACACGTCATTCATAAAGTTTATTGTGCTTTTTTGGATACATGAAATATATTTGAATAACAACAACACCCATCATATACCGTATACCACTCGATCCTATACAACTAAAATGCACACAACAGATATCTCATTTCCAACGATGATAGCAAAGGTAAGCCTCAGTGGTCCAAGATATCTCTGCAACTGCAAGCATTGATATAGTGTGAGCTACTATANGAAACTTCAATAGATGGGGAAAACTAGAACAGTAGTAAAAATTCACCAAACGATGACAACACAATCAACTGTTAAATTGTTCATGTGGCAAAGAGAAGAAAAAAAAGCCAATTATGAAGAGTAATTGAAGATATTTTTATAATACTTTATCATAAAACAAAATACCGGTTAAGCTAAAAGTAGTTGTCGCATGAGCTTTTTCAAGAAGTTTGATTTTTTAGCTTCTAAAAAAAACTCAAAATAGCTTATCTGTGAACGGAGTTGATATTCAGCCAAAAAGGGGATTAGTCTTCATCTGGAGAAATTAAATTTCAGCCTCCATTCCACAAAGACAGTTCAAATGTTAGTAAACACCTTCACTGTCTTGTTTATAATCAATCTAATGGGATTAACCTTTTCTTCGTACCTTCTTATGAACATTTTCGGGATTTTGATATCAAAGAACATAAAGAGAGCTAGTTGATACGATACGAATAACACTAATGGGAATACACGTCATTCATAAAGTTTATTGTGCTTTTTTGGATACATGAAATATATTTGAATAACAACAACACCCATCATATACCGTATACCACTCGATCCTATACAACTAAAATGCACACAACAGATATCTCATTTCCAACGATGATAGCAAAGGTAAGCCTCAGTGGTCCAAGATATCTCTGCAACTGCAAGCATTGATATAGTGTGAGCTACTATATGATCCTGGTCCTAAATGTTTGGACACGTGTCCGTGCTTCCCAATCCCATATTAGTCTACAATGGGCCCCAATAACTGGCTCCACACGTAGTGGGTCCTGCGTTCTGCAGATACAAAATTTCACACCCAACATTTATGAGATCCACAAGAAAATGTTCCCCAACAAACAAGAAAGCAGCCATTCTTAGCATTTTTGCAGCATGCACCATTATAGAATAGTAGTCAGAAATTTAAACTTAAAATAATACAGATGTTTTAAAATTACACGAAAATAATTGCAGTCACCAAACCATGCAAATTAATTAGTGACAAGTTAGCTGGCCATATGACGCTCATAGCTAATGGCATCATTGTTAAGAATCTAATAATGCAAGAAATAATAATAAAGACGACATTCGTCTTGGGTGGATAGACTGTCTTAGATTCCAATACTTTCGAAATTATATTGTAGTTGAGAGACAATGAATTAACCACAACTTAATTCCTCTCTCATGCTTATTATATATATTAGTAGGCTTACACACACACACACACACACACGCACATGCGCCCCTTAGGCCACAAACTAGTACTTATAAATTAGATTTCCATTTGCTGTTTTTGCACAGTTAATTTAAGTTGAAAAAATTATAAAGAAAACCTGAGCCATGTTTTTGAAGGGGTTTATTATAGGAAAGGAGTACAGATAAAGTGGAGAGTGTCAGCATCAATTAACAATGAATTGGAATGCAAAAGTGTGTAACCGTCATTTTCGCTATGGAATTACACAGTTGGACTTGGAGGTCATTTTCCAAGCATGCATAAACATTAAACAAGTAGATTATTTAGTCAAAACTACCGAGGAAGATTAGACGACAGACAAGTGGCCAACATCATTATCATTACTATGGATCTATCCCAGGAAAAAAGGTCTCGGGATTCGGGAAAATTATCCTCCCATTTTAAATTAAATTAACGTTCCTAACAAAGCATACAGATTCTAATTAAAACCCTTCTGTAAGTAAATCAAAAGCGGAACAAAGACACCTTTATGGCTTTACATGGGAAAAATATATAACAGCGGTCAGCAGTCAAACAGTATAATAAACAGAATCTTTTAAATTAAATTAAGTGATTACCTGAAGCTCAATCAGAAACAGAAGCAGGGTAATCGAATGGTATAGGCGAAACTAAATTATCCAGTAGATCCGAGTGTACGTAACCATATTTGCGCAGCACCTGATTATCCGCAAAATTCAAAGCCCTCTGCATACCATTCCAGCAAGCGTCGGCGGAATACATCTCATTGTGTTTGCCACTGCATGGTTGGCAGCCGGTGAAGTGTGTGATAAAGGGCCTCCTCCAGCTCCATCTACCATTCCCAGCCTCCTTCAGATACGGTTCCCTCAGCACACCATACCTTTCACTCACTTTCTCTGCGTGTCTCCTTCTTAACGCACGCACCCCTTTCTCCATTTTATTATACTGCTCTGTTATATTCTCGAATGTCCCCACAATCTCCTCCCAATATCCCTCGAAGTAGTATTCACTCTCCAAATAAATCTTGTCCGCATATTTATCCTTCTCCTCAGCGATCAAATAAGCCAGACCCGTCTGATCATCTGACTCTGGGAAGACCTTATCCTTGAACACTGATCTCAGAGTATGACCCCACTCATCGTACTCTGGTGTCTGTGGGCCCATGCTGGCCCACACCTCCATGAAATCCAACGACCACTGACAGTTTCTGATCAAGAACACGCCGGCGTTCAGGCCCGTCCAGCTCTTGTTCTCGTGTATCAGACGGGCCCACCCGTGAACGATAAGGTTGTGATCCTTGTAACGCTGCAACGGAAGCTTGAATTCCATGTCGGTGAACAACGCGTCCGAGTCAACCCACCAGATCCACTCGGCCTCTGGATGGGCCATCATCGCTGCCCGTACCACCGGATATTTAGCCCAATAAGCGAACATCTTTGGGTGAAGCAGCGCGTCATTGTAAAATATATCATAACCGTGGATCCGACAGTAATCAACTTTGTTCTTGAAGAACCTCAGAAGCAAGTGATCACCGATGGGATTCCGGCAAGGCGATGGCTGTGATCCTGATACGACGAGGACTCTCTCATGTGCTCCGGCGGCGAACGACGGGTGATGCAACAGCCACTCTTTCCGTTTCTCGTCCCAATTCGTCACCGGTTTCTCCATGGTGTAGCTCATTTTCGGGTCGTCATAGAATGTTCTCTCGGGTGAGTCATGCCGCAAATCGGGGCCATTTGTAGCGGCGGGGCAATCAGAGACGTTTGTGGGACCCTTTAGGGACTTCAATTTAGTGGCTACGGATTCAAAATTGGGATTGTTACTAGGAATGGGGGCTACGAAGGACCAAAAACCCCATACCAGTAAAAGGGCAGACAATGCTCCTCCAAGGAAGACACAACCATCTGAGACCCATATAGAGGATTTGTTTCTTGAACTGGACTTAGCCATGGGGGAGTTGTGATGATGAAAGAGCTCTGGACATACCATTTTAAGCGTAGGGAAGACGGTGGAGGATTTAATTCCTTCTGGTTGTGTGCTTCGTCCAATTCTGCAGCTGTTTGGACATCTGTGAACTGTGTATGACTCTTGTTCAGTAAATTCAAATTAGCAGAGGTCTTCAACGAAGAAAATGTGACAAACTTCCAAATATCCGAAATTGTAATACAGTGGGCTTGTGGTTGGGGAAGAGACAAACTATTATATTGTTTAAACTTCGGAGGTGATAGAAAAAATAAATTGGTTGGTAGCGCCGAGAAGCTATAATGCGCAGTGTCGTTTATGAGAGAGTAAGAGAGCATTAAAGAGAAAGGCTAGGCTGGCTTAAAGGGCGTAATCTGCGGTGAGGAGGCGAACTGCGAATAGACTGGGAATGGGAATGGGAAAGTGAAAGGGTTGGGTTCCCGCATTTACTTACGTGTTACGTGTTGGAGACATGGACTTCTCACTGCTCACTGTTTTCATGCTAACAAAGACACGTGGCCCCGCCATATTCTGTTTCTGTCTGTACATTTTTTCACTTTTCGGAAAGTTAATTGGCTTGGACACTCAGCCAAAATCTTTATATTAACAGAAGGAGGGATAGAGACTAATAATAATAAATAAATAAATTTATCGAGCTTTAAGAGTTTATGANAATAAATAAATAAATAAATTTATCGAGCTTTAAGAGTTTATGAATTTTGTATTGAAATTGTTAAAAATATAAAAAAGAATAATAATAAAATTGGCTTGGACACTGTATTAGTCCATGTCACGTGAAAAAGAAACACAGGATATTGAAAGCCGTTTCTTGGTGACAAGCATTGCTAGTAAATAAGGTGATATTAGTAAACAGGAAAAGAGAAGTAATTGAGTGATGAATTTAGCCATTTCTTTTATATATAAACTATAAAGCTGGTCCACCAACCATGCACTGCTCTGCAACACCATTATTAAAAGATAAAAGATGAAAGCTAAATATGTTTAACTTTTTTATTTGAGTGAATCTTTTCATTTATAACGTTTTGAAGTTTTAGATACGATTAATTGATTAATTATAATTATTTATTCTATGATATGATCCCTAATATAAATGATTAGAGTCATAATGTGAATTCTACTGTTATAGATGATCGTTGTACTTATTTCGTAGTCATCTATTTTGTCTTCACTCTTCAGACTATGGAATCATTCAAAAGGAGTAAATAAATGTTTGGATTTGCAAGAGTTACATATCTCATCCGCGATAGATATTTTGTTGTGCGCTCCATAACACAAAGATTGTTAGTCACTAAAGAGGCATATCAACCTCTACTGGCATCGTTTTCTTTATTATTTTCTTTTTTTGTTATTTAAAAATTTAAGATGAAAAAAAAAATTATTTCATTTTTAGTCTAAGACATACCATATGTCTTAACAAAAATTTATAGTAATATTTATATATTATCTCTTAATAGTGAAATTCAAATTTGGGTTTTCACAAACGAAGTAATTTGATCATTATCAATAATATTTATAAATTTTTCATTTCTTATTTAATCATATGAATGTTAGTTTGATATAGTAATCCCTTGCTTATAAAACAAGTGCCTCTAATCTCTGCATAATAAAGCAAAAAAAGGTAATTCTCACTGTATTAGGAAATTTGTTAAGTTTTCAGCGGACTTTTAGACCTTCTAGCCCCTTCCCTCTTCCATTATCCGCTAATTTTTCTGGTATGCAATCATTTAAAATTTTCATTGTCAAAGGTCACTCAATTGTTTGTTTCTTTTTATTAGTTCAAATACTGAAATTGAGGAGATTCATGACTACTTGCAAAAGTAGTCACTTACAGGCAGACTTGACTGCCTACGTGCCACAAATTGTTAGCACAAACCGCAAGTTAAAAATGAAAGAGTTTGGTGAGACTGTGACCAATCCATAACTTTGGCTAAGTTCATTGTAACTGGGTAAACTGTTCTACAAGGTAACCATCAGCTTTTGATGGCTGATCGAAAGCAATCAACTTCGGCGTTGAAATGGGATTACTATACTAAACAACCATGGTTACAAGTTACAAAGCGAAGGCCCAAAGAGGCATAGAGGTGATAAAAGGTAAAGCAACAGACTAGGAAATTCCATATTTGCGTAAAAGAGGGAGAAAACAAGGAAAGTATTGACAATAGCTAGCCTCATGGTGCATGGATGCATGCTGCCATTTTCAGTTAAGGTCCAAAACCATTAAGCGGTGATGCTTGTCTTGAACTTGAGGATTACCCAAAAAAAACAAGATGAACTTGAGGGAGGGACCCTCTTTTCCAACATTTCAACGGAACTTGAGGGACCAACACTAATTATTTTAACAGTTCCTTCCTATACTTCACAAACATATGGTTCCACAATTATATAATTTTTCATATATAAACAAAAAATTAAATAATTTTCTTTTTTATAATAAGGTAATGTTATTTAATGAAAAATAATTGTCAAAATTTAAAGTGATTATTAGATAAAATAAAGCAACAAGAACCATATATTTATTCAATGATATTAATTATAACTCTACATCATTCTAACAATAACATTCTAACTACTAAACTTTTTATTTTTTATTTTTTACGAGAAAATCAAAATCAAATCCTAACAGAAGAATTCAATTAGTCCGTCTTTATTTTTCTTTGGTGATAGACTCATAGTTAATCAAGTTACCCACGAACCCCGCCCTCCAAAACATTGAGTCAGTCTAGTTGAGCCAATTTTTTTGACGTGTGAAGGTCGTCTGGCCAACGAGATGTTTCTTGAATCACGCACTTCTTTAAAAAAGAAGAAACAATATCCTTCAATCATGCACTAATTTAAGCCCCAAGAAAGACAATATGCACTTTCAAATAACCCAATACAAAGTAAAGGAAAAGGCTAAAGGTACAAAAGGTATAGATAAAATAATGATTTATATTAATTAGATAATCTATTTGATTTTTTTTTTTTTAAATTGCAGCTACTTTTTATTTATTATTATACCATTGTGTAGGCTTATAAGTTGAGACCTTCTTGACAGCAGACAAGGACAACAACACAAGGAATGGTTTTATCTAAAGGAATATACCTTGATCATAAGGTCCATAATGACTTGGGTATCCAAATCCCCTATTATAAAGCACAGTTCTCTTAACTCAATAAAGCTCAGCTCCAAAATTTTGCATGTGCTGTATCATTAATCATGTAAAAGGCGCCAATCACAACTTTGTATATATATAAAATTTGGCCTTATACTTTGTAAATCTAATACATCCAAATTGCTCTTAACTTTCACTTACTGCTCTGCTGTCTACACTATTTAACAACTCAAACTAAATTTGCCAGAAAATAAATGTAATTCTCTAATATTATTTGATTATTAATTAATCAGGTTGATAGATATATATATATATATATATTTGAAATGCAAATACCCAAAGGGCGTTAGAGAACATCACCACAAATCATACCAAGGATAATCAAAGGGTACAGGATCCAGCGATGAACTCCCAAGATCCTTATGGACGAAGCCATAGTTGCGAAGCACCTGATTATCTGCAAAATTCAGAACCCTGTCCATCTCCGTCCAGCACGTGTCCCCATCATAACTGGGATTATGCTCTCCATTACAGGGCTGACACCCCGTGAAATGCGTCACAAACGGCCTTCTCCGGTTGCTCAGCGGCTGGTACCCTCTTTCCTTCAAGTAAGGTTCCCTCAACGCAGCGTACCATGCAACCAACTTCTCGGCGTGTCTTCTCCTCAACGCCTGGGCTTCGTCTTCTATTTCCTTGTACCCCTCTGTGAGATTATCAAATCTCCCCAACACCGCTATCCAATAAGCTTCCAACTCATACCCTCCCTCCAAATAAGTTTTGTCCCCCCATTTTTGTTTCTCTGTGAAAAGCAGATAGATCAACGATGATTGGTCATCTGGGAGCGGGAACGGTTTGTCCTTGAACATGGACTTGAAGATCCGACCCCACTTCTCGAAATTCGGAGTCCATGGGCCCATTTTGGACCACACGTCCATGAGGTCCATGGACCACTGACAGTTCCTGATAAAAAATGAGCCTGTGTTGAGGCCCGTCCAACTCTTGTTGTCTCTGTATTCGTACACCATATTGGGCCACCCATGAACCACAAGATTGTGCTTCTTATACCCATCCAATGGGACCTTGAACTCCATATCTGTGAACACCGCGTCCGCATCCATCCACCAGATCCATTCTACCTCTGGATGGGCTATCATTGAAGCCCGGATTACCGGTATCTTGGCCCAATAAGAATTCATTTTGGGATGCAGGTAGAGGTTGTTGTACAAGATATCGTAACCGTGGATTCGACAATAGTCAACCTTGTTCTTGAAAGATCTCAAGAGCAAATGATCACCAATGGGATTTTTACAAGGCTCAGGCTGTGATCCTGTGACGAGTAGAATCCGATCTTGTGCTCCGGCGGCGAATGATGGGTGAAGCTCTAGCCATTCCTTTCGCTTCTCGTCCCAATTCTTCAATGGTTTCTCTATGGTATAAGACAATTCCGGGTCGTCATAGAAGGTTCTATCGGGCGGGTCGTGGACCACGTCCGTGTTACTAGCTGTGTTGTTTGAATCATTGATGGGATGGAGGAGTAGGGTAAGTTGGTTCCTAGAGGACCCCAAAGTCCAAACGGATAAGAGAGTGAAGAGTGATCCGCTAAGGAACGCGACCCCATCACTGGAACATGAGAAGGCCCTCTTTCGAGGTGTGAGCTTTGCCATTGGGGAATTTTGCAGCAGAGCAAGTGTTGGAGACTGAAGAACCCAATTTAAGGGCCATGGGATGCTATAGTGATAGTGCTCATAAGTTGTAACTGCTAATCACATGCGCAGCTGCGGTTGTTATTAATGGGCAATTATTTAAGGTTCCAAAATTGGCAAGTAATAATTAAATTTCAATGCTTTAATGAATTGTGAGTTAAAGAGTTTTGTCTAGTACAACTAAATGCCCTTCTACTTCTGAACGGACGTAATCTATACTTTCTAAGAATGCTGAAAAATATATCAAGTTATATGGTGCTTAAATGGACTAAAAGGATATATTCGGAGAAAAATCTGTTTGCACTTTGGCCCATTAGTACTTTTAAGTACGAAACAATTGAAATTGCGATGACACTTCTACGTTATTCAAATTGCTACTATTTAAAAGTAGAAATGTAAATAATATGCTTAATGCTTTCTATATATATATATATATATATATATTTAATGCGGAAAGAAATAGAACGGGATTTGGTGCATTTGTGGTTTGAAGCGCTGAGAGCCGGGTGGAATGTTTATTGTCACCATTGGCTTTATCTACCTTCGTCAACTATGAATTTTACTTCCTTCAACCTTTACCATGGTAGAGTCATTATTGTCAACTGTTTTTACTGTGCCATACTCGCTTACGAGCTCTTTCTGCCTCATTCTACGGCGCCCTCAAGTCCCATGATTATTGCTTTCTGTTTTCGTTTGTTTGGTTTCTGGTGATTTCACTTATTCTCGGCGTCATGTTTCTCATGAAAGGGAGAAGAGAAGACTAGAGAGAGGGAGTGAGTAGCAAGCCGAAATGCGATGTATGATGAAGATGTGGGTCTAGAAGCTTCCCATCTCTTTACATCTAAAATATCTAGATATTTACCAATGCCTACAAAAAGAGAAATATTCGGAAGAATTTGCTTCCGCTTTCAATTTTGTTCGGAAATATGCATATACATGATGACTTATTTAAGGTCACAGCACTGGACTATCATACCTTAAATATCCAGATGCAGGTGACGGCACAAATATACGTAGATTGTACTGTTTCTATCATGTAATTATAGAGCAGATGACATTTTCATGACTAACTTATGCACGAATATACAGAGTGCCTATACTAAAGAAACTTACCCAACTAAACTCATAATTTTATAACAGATGTAAATAAACACCCACTTAGCAGTTCCTTACTAATCTGCTTATAGCTCAACAAATCAACAACCTCGTAGGTCACGCCACCTGAGATAAACTAATCCTGCACGGTAATGAGTGTATGCCCCAGCTACAACCAAAACATGAAATAGTTGGTGACTGTGCCCTGCAATGTCAAATTTCCCAGGCATCCATCTTTCTGGAATCCTAGTGGCATAAACCAGTGCCCCGATCCCATAGAGAGCTCCCATCAGAACCTCATACCCAGTTGTGTGAAACACTTCAGGTTCGCCCCAGAACAAGAACAGCTTGTGTAGAATAGGAGCTGCCCCTGACAGACCCATCCCAAAAAAGAGGGACGCGCGGATGGTGCGGAATTCTGGAGTCTGAAAGGTGGGAAGTAGAGAAACCAAGATGGTGGCAATACCCAATACACTTATGAATCCCAAGTAGAGGTTGCAAAAGAAGGGATAGCACATAAAGGAGTAATACACTGGAGGGTAGAAGGAGGTAGATATAAGGGCTGCAATTCCAGCATAGTCCAGCCTGAGCATGATGTAAGACAGGCGCTCTGAGTGGCAAGACAAGAGGTGGCAAATACTGCTAGCTAACAGGCAAAACATGGCACCACCTAAAAATGCAAAAAATGGCCACCTGGTAATTGGTCTCATCATCAATGGTGCTATTATGTTGGCCAGGTCCTCCTTTACACTTTGCTGCAGATAACCAACAAAGAATATCAGCATGAGTTGTGTTGGATCCAAAAAGCATGTCAATCCTCAACATATGTAAAAATTCCTAGGCATGAGGAGAATTCCCGCATTTTAGTTTCCTAGGTTGGATAAGAAATTTCAAGGTTAGCAGACGTCATCTTCATTTTGTTAGTCCTTCAATAGGAAGTTAAGCCTTCTTTGACAAACTGCCATCTTTACTCCATTCCTCTCTAATTCACCTCTAACAAGTATAAGATTAAGGTTTGTACTAACTGTATTCAGATGAGGCTTACATCTCATACTTAATGCATTAGGTCAGTACTCACTATTCTGTCTATCTAGACGGAAAATATAAAACAAAAAGAAAAAAGAACAATTTTTTAACAGCCAGTTCAGATGAAGAAAAAATCAGCCATATATCAATTAAGAAAAACATAGTTTGCTTGCTTGGTTTCTTAAAAAAAAATTGAAACAAGTTGTCAGTTTTAAAGAATTTACCAGAACACAAACTTCAGTATGATTGCCACTGGAAAATCGTTCAGGCCAAAAATTATATAGAAGTTCCTTTACATGCCAACTTGAAAGTGATGAAAGCATATCCATTGAAGGCATTGAACGAAGGCACGTCAAAAGTTCAGCTTGCAATTTGTGCAGATCAGCGTTCTTGAGTATGTCAGGAAAATGCTGTAGAGAATGCAGATCAACAACCTTTGGAACTTTCATTGCTGTGTATATAGTCAAGGCAAGGAATAGGAAGAACCCTATCAAATGCCTGTAAAAGATAAAAAGTTCTGATTGATAAATGAGAGAAAAAAGAAAAGACGCAGAGCTAACTGAACAGAATTGACAGGCACAATCTTGTCTGTAATTCAGCTAAGTCATGAAATAAGGTTCAAAGCATAATCTTCGTCAACAAGATATTCAATTTTCCAAATGTATACAGGATATTTTACAAAATTTATCATTTGTGCAGTAAGGATGAGCAAATTATTATTTGACTTCAACTAAATTTACTACATAATCCATTGACTACCACCATGTGACAGCATGGTCTCCTAAAACTTCAAACAAGGAAGCACGTTATACATAATGAACCTAAATTCAAGAGCTCCTCCCTGGAAGCTCAAAATGTCTAAAACTAGCCCTCAATTACACAGAAGTAGAAGATCAAACAATTCAAGTACTATGTTCCTGAGAGTAGAAGATCAAAACTAGCCCTCTGCAATTGAACCTTGTACTTTTAGGAACGTATTATTGAAATATATAACGCTATTGTAGTTTGAAGCACAATGTTTATGACGCTCTAACGTAGTACAGAATCTGATGACAACCTTGAATTGGCTACTTCATCAGGGACTGAATTATTACTAAAACATTATTTTGTAATTCCTCATAATTTATGGAAACGCATGCCACAAGTATCACTTGGTGACCTCATACTTAGTTGTACAATAGAAATATATTTGGTCAATCTATATAGCAATAAATCCTTTTTCATGACAAAATTAAAACCTCCCACATCACAAATGGTACAATGCGAAAGAAATAGTTGCATAGGAGAATTCTTACGTCCAGACATTCAGAGTTTCATTATGGATGGTGAAGATGCTGAGCAAAACCTGCTTCATCGGCCACTCAGATCTATAGTGACCTAGGATGTACTCATTGTCTCTCAAGTAACCAGGCAAGGAGTGGTACTCAACCAGCTGGTACTTCACCTTCTTCCAGAATCTTTTCCCTTTCCCTTCCCTAACAGAACATGCCCGATGCTGCTCCATGGAGATTGATCCACAAGACACTGCTGAATCCTCGAAAGTTGAATTTTCAACAGTCATTTCCTCTCCTGTCAATTCAACAAATCGATTAAAATCAGTAAAACCGCCACAATTATGATCAATTTATTACACGCAGCTCCGTTTGGTCGTTGAGAATATATATATATATANATGATCAATTTATTACACGCAGCTCCGTTTGGTCATTGAGAATATATATATATATAGATTTGTGGTGTGTGTGTGGGTGGGGGGGAAGAACATGAGAACAGATCAAGAACGAAATGAATTCCAAATATCTTAAGAATCAAAATTAAATTTTACATAAGGAAAGAGAAAGTACCTGGAATTAAAGAACCACCAGCTGAGAACAAAGCCCAGATGGTGTTTCTTCCTGCAAAGCGTATCTATATATATATAATTTGTATCCAGGCAAGAAAATCAGAGACAAAAAAGGGTTGTCTCGAGGGGAGAAAAACAAAACAAGCCCAGGAACTGTTGTTATGAATTGCGGGAAATTCTAGCAAGCTTGAATGTGAATGATGACAAATCAGTTGATATGATGGAGGTTAAAGAGACTCACAAGAAATCTCGACGTTATCAACTGAAGAAAGACAGAGAAGATTCTTCGACGAGATACGGAAATGCCAATGAAATAAATTTGGATGAATTGAATGATGCTTTTATTAGGCACCACAGATTTTATTGGGACTTTTTCTGTGCCAAATGCCAAGTGCCTACATTTGGGGCCAAGGATAAAATTCTTTGAAAAATTACAAGATATTTTCACTCGGCCAGCTCTACAATACCTTAAGATTTTCTATTTTCTTTTTCACCCAAAAAGAAATGTCCGTTGTGCCTGCCTGGCTTTGCCCAAACGATTTTTTTGGGCTAAAACTTATTTACTACGCCAACGTTGAACTTCCGTATTAGTTGGAGGTGACTCCCAATTTGGTCACAACAAGTAGTTTTCTATTGTCTCCCAATTCAACATCTCATTTTCATATTTTTTAAACACATGATTATAACTGTTATATTACGCAATTTTTTCAAATAAAGAATTGAAGGCCTTTAATTCGCATATAATGTTGTTTACAACAATGAATAAACTATGTGGTTTGGAATCAAGCCCACTTCTTAAGTCAGAATAAAACTGTGGAAAGGAAGCTGTCCTCTTGTTAATTTTACATTATCCATATCCACGATTCCTGTCCCCGCTCTAGATGATAATTATTTAGGTCAACAATGGGAAAATAATGATGAAAATAAAAATCATTATATCATTAAAAAATATTTATTTTCATTTTCTTTTTCTCTCAACTCAATCTCAAGCTTAGCAAGTGTCGCTACAGACCGAAAGCTTTGTCTTTTGATTCATCCCTGGCCCTATCCTTGTTTTCTTGAAAATCCCTTCATCCATTCCCCTATTTGTATTCCTTATGTTCAACCATCGAAGGTGTGGTGAGGACTAGTTCATTTATCTCTTTCTAAAAACTATAATGCTTCACATTCTGCCGTAAGTTTAGACGGGACAACAATTAAAAGTGAAATGTTGACCGTAATCCTTCAGACATAAGCCAAGCACAAGAAATTTCCTTCTTCAAATGGTTCCTTGTTATTTATAGCATGCTCTTAAGATGACTAATCATACCTGTGATTGAATTCTACCAAAAAGAGCTTATCATCTTTTTAGGTTGTTGCTAGCGTCCTTCTGATCTTGTTCCTTGTTCCTGTCTTACCTGGGGCGCGTGGTTTTGGTGGCCCATGTGCGAATATTAGGAGCTTCCTAAAAAGAAGATCACTTATTAGATCCCAATCTCATTGATCGCAGCACCTTGCTTATTTCTGAATCTTGGTTTGTAAACAAGTCCATCTTCGGCAAAGTTGTGTACTGTACTGTACTTGTATTTGTTTTATTTTTTAAGAGCTAAAATGTTAAAAAGAAGTCTCTATTGGCCAATGCAAAATATGTTGAAAAAATGAAATTAATGCTTAATACGTCGTTCAAGCTCAAAGTGGATCTACTCAGTTATTTTTTGTTCAGCCTAAAACAAGTGACGAGTTTGGTCTTAAACCAAAGTCAAAATAGTTTCATTAGCATTGCAAGTTTTTAACTTTGACTTTGAGTTCATGTGTTTTCAAGTAGTAGAATTATGGAAATTCGATTTGAGATGATTCAGTGTTCATAATGGCCATTTAGAATTGAAGGTTTCTTCAATGCTAAAAATGTATTTGCAACTAGGAGGTAGTTGAGAAGAACTTTTGGTTATGAAATTCATCATCTTTCATACCCTTTCTGTCTAAGGTAGAAAAGTGGAAACCTTAAATCTTAATTTTTAGAATGAGCGGCTATTTACTGGATAGTAGAGGACAAATTTTAAGTCCCTTGCAGTAAAACTGGAAATTAAAGGACAAAATTTATACTAGCATTTACCCTATCAATCTATAAGTAAGAAAATTTACAAGTTTAATACAGAGCGTAATGGCTTTTCATGCTTCATTAGTTTCGCATTTACATATAGCAAAGTGAGCCTTGTCAGCTACAGCCTAGAAGGCTATTCACGTATAAGTTGCACGACATAGTTGAATTCTGGGGTCAAGAAAGAGGCGTTTTAAGTTGTACACGTTTATGAATTAAAACAGCGTTTGCTTGTATTTCATTACGACATTAATGTTTAACAAGACAAAGTTGCTGTCATTCTTACACTCAGAAGAATTCCGGTTGAAAATTTGACTTTCATTGAATTTGTTTTTTGTGGGGGAAAAAGGAACTTACCAAGGAGAAAAAACATATAATTACCGCTAGTTATTATTTCAAAAAGAGAAATAAATCACAAACATTGTTGTTTTTCAGTAATAGATTTTTCTCCAATGTATTTTATAGAAGGTGCACACACAATCACACAAACTCAAAAAAGAAACTCATAATGAATCAAGAATAGACAAGTTGAGAGCAGTATTTTAGCACTCCTTGCCCAGTGGCAGTGACTCTTTGCTTGACTTCAAGTCAGGGCTTGTGAGCCTTGCTGTTTAATGCCATAGTTGCATGATCAAGCACGCAAGTAGGACTTGGTGGCAATGACTCTGGTTTCTTTGGCACAACATGTTCTGATCGGGGAACGTTCTGTTTCATAAGTTTGTAACATTTCTGCACCATCTCCTGTATTCGACATTTCATACAAAGAAGATTACAATGAAATATCCTTTCAGAAACTACCACTGAAATCAAAAGCATATGCTCTTTTTCATCACTTACAGAAACCTTATTGTCTCATATGACACTTACTCTGCTTATGTTCTTGTGGAAGCAGCCTAATTTCTGGTCATCAACATATTGATCTGTTACCCATAGCATGGCAGCTGCTGCTATTGTGGACGGTGGATACTCGAAGAAATCCATTACTGGTAATAAATAGTTCATTCACATACATAAGCAATTAATCATTTAGTTATTGATTGGAGGTAACGAGAGCAAGGGAAGAAGTTTCAAAAGTTACCTATACATGTTCTGATAATAACATCTGAGACACGAGAAATAATATGATTGAAATCACCAAATGGGGAAGCAGAGCAGGAAAGCTTAGAAATGAAAAGTTGGATAAAATCAAATGGCGTTATGATGCGCAATCGCCACTTGAGACTGGCCATGACCAAAAGCTCCATTCTTTGAACCGTTTTAGGCTTAAACAAGAACCTGGGCTCAATCACCTGCAAGTCTAATAGAAGTGGCACTCTTGTTTCTTCCATTTTTGCTGCCAATGCGAGGCAAGCAACTGACAACAGCTGCATAGGCCATCCTTTATCTTGCTGCACAAATAAACCGACACTATTAAAATGATTGCGAGAAAAAATTGTGTTTTGCATCCATCACCAAAATCAACTTCAATTTGAATAAACTGTACCGGTAATGCGTGCGATAAAAGAAAACGATCAAGATAATTTACAGAAAGGTATGCCGTCTCAGGGCTAAATCTGTAGTAAGCATGCACCTGCAAAATGAGGAAAATATCTCACTCACAAAATGGTTGGTTATAAAGGAAAGTAAGTGCTTTGCTGGTTTATTATATATGAAGCAAGCAATGCACCTTTAGCATCCAATTTATGGCTTCTCCTCGAGCTGTTCTGAAGCATGTTTTCTTGTAAAGTTGTCCTAGTGATTGTTGTTTTCCCTGTGTTTGATCAAGTTCGGATTCTAATAGGCTCAAAACACAACTTTCTTCATTGGATTCCCATCGGACATTGAAACCCGCATCGGATTCATAGTTCGGAATGTTGGAATCCAAGGAAACCACGTCGCTAGCTGCCTCGTCGCAGAACAAGTCAAGAGTTGGATGGTCTTTGGAGACAGGCATGGTGAGTGATGAGGATGTATCTTTGGAGAACAGAGATAATAAAACATGGTCAATCATTTTGCACTCTCTTAGATGAGAGAAAAAAATAGGAAGATGATGCAACAATTCTATTGGTACCTAGCTAACTTATAAGTGAAAAATTTGACATTAAGCGTACATTATGTTACATAAAGTGAATTAAAATGCTTCAGAAAGCAGAATCTAAGGGGCCCTGTACAATTTCACAAGAAACTTCGTCAGAAGAGAAGCCAAAATTAGTGAGGCCCACCCAAAGAGCACGGATGCCTTTAAAATTAGAGGATTGTTTTTTATATATGCATCTATCATTTTCAAATCAAATTGGTACCCTGCTTTTCTCTTATGCTATTCCCCACTTGATCATCTTAGTGGGGCCCTACTTGCAGCTCCCTATGGAAGACTGGATCATAATTCTCACATGATGCAAAGATTTAAGTTAATTTTTGTGCATTTTTCTTTTTCGGTGCTAAAGAGGATAACTATTTATGTGCTACATCCGCGATAAGCTATCAACAAATCCAGCTGAGAATGGAGCAACAAATATGTGCACTGATTTTTAAGCTAACTACCCTCATCTGGAACAAAAATCAAATGTAAAAATATTAAACATAAATTTTTTTTTAAAAAAATCACTTGGTCCTGTTTTAGTGGATCAGTTGCTGAGTGTAGTGGTTTCAGAATTCACATAAACATTGGCTTGTCCTTTGAATAAAGGATCTATATTCAAAACTTTTTGTTTTCTTGCAATTTTTTCTTCTAAAGGAACCGTGTGTCTCCCTCCTATCTATCTGTAGAATCCAAACGTACCGTAGAAATTCTTTAAAGAAATTGACTAATGTAAAGAATTATACGATTCTAGTATGGTAGTCCAGTTTTTGTTTTTGTTTGGATCTACGTGTTTACACTTTTCTACGGGCCTTGTGTCCCTTTTCTTTTTTGCTACGGATTTGGGCCCCTTGTATTTCACACACACAAAAAAACTTTTATATGGGCCTTGTGTACCCTTTTCTTTTTTGCTAAGGATTTGGGCCCCTTGTATCTCACACACACAAAAAACTTATTGGGCCTTACACCCGGATGACAGCGAGTTAAAACAAAGTAGCTTGGTCCACGTCAAAACCCAATACTTCATTGGGAACAACTGAGAACAGAGACCTGGCAAGAGGTCAAACCCAACTCATCAGAAAAAAAAAAAAAAAAAAANGTGATATTTTGTTTTGTTTTGATGTGACTTTTTTTTTTTTTTTTTTTATTTTATCCTAAGTCCCAAGATGATCTTGGTTTCATACCTTTTGTGGATCTCAAATGATGAGTATTGCCATATATATAAGGTGGTAAGAAAAATTAAAAGTTGATGATGAGAATATTAGGGATTATAATTACCCGAGGACCGCGATAATGTTAGTGGGATTGTCGTGCAAATGCAACTGATAGTTATGACATTTTACCTTACATTACATGTTTGACCTGCAAGCCATTCGCTACTAATGTGTCTCAAAGCGGGTGACTGTTTTCATGATATCGTGGGCTCCGGGTTATGCCACTTCGTTTTAGTATTAAACAAATCATCTTTGTTGATTACAAAGATGAACAGCCGCAAGTATGTAACCAATATTTGAATTCAATAAAACAACGTCTTCTTCACGCTCGCTCGCTCTCTCACAAAACACTCAATCTCCATAACCTCAATAAAAGAGAAGGAAAAAACCAAATTCATCTGTCTTATCTGCGAATCGCAAGAATAATAGTCAATTGGCTTAACAACACGTTTGATTAGGGTTTAAACAAATATTGAATTTTCAGCCGGCAGAGAGTAGTTATTAAACCACCTCGGCTTTAAACTTCTTTTATTGAATAACACCACCGTTTTGTTTTCAGAGGTACTACTTTTAGAATAAAAAATTAGACTTTAGCCAACGAGCTAGGATGCCGTTCGTTCTATGACAGTAATGATAGCCTCAACTTTCTTCAAATATGAAATCCTTTGAATTAAGTTGTTATGCACTTGAATTTGACTTTTGAAAATAAATTTCATCATAAAAATATGTTCATTTACTTAACAGGTTGATAGTAAATGTTACGTTCATCACTCGATTTCTCACTATTTTTTATTATTAAGTGTTTAATTAGACTTAATTTTAAATTTACGGCATCCAAATTAAAAATTAGGTGTTGAGTATAACATTATTGATGCTGAATTACGAGAGAGACTAGAATTAAAAAGAAAAACAAAAGCAGAAGAGTTTCAAAATGGACGTCAGCTCTGAACATCTCAAAATTGGGTTACCACGTCATCATTTACCATAACTCACCCTGGTTCCTGGCCGGTGGGTTGGGACCAAAGTCCCAAGCCTTCGGGTTTGGGTCTCATTACGTTACGTATCAAATAAAAGAGCCACACCCACCGCTTTCATACAGTTGCTGCAAATGCAATGCCCTCGACTCACGATCGAATGATTTTATTTTATTTTATTTTATTTTATTTCTTATTAAAAAATAAAAATAGTAATAAATTCTATNAAAAAATAAAAATAGTAAATAAATTCTATTTGGGTAACAGATAAAAGAGGTTTCAAGTTTGAGAAAGGGCCCCAGAGTGTGAGCAAGACATAGGGTGACAAGTAAGGTGACACGTTCACACCCCACATATAGTACTGTTTTGTTATAGAGTAGAGACACAGCAAAGTTCCAGGTGGATTTTGCAGATCTAACACGCCTCTCAAGTCTCAACTATTTATAACTGTTGCACACTCTTCACTCTCCCTTCCTTCCTTGGGGGGTCTCAGCCTAGCTCTCAGCCTCAGCTCATAATACTATTCTTATCATACACTTGCTATTTTCATTCAAGTGAACACTATCTTACCCATCATCTCCTCATCATTCCTCCCTAGTACCCACCATGCCTCTCTCCCAACACGTTGCCCATCTTCCATCTTGAAAAAACATTTCTCGTTTACTCCCTACATATTATAATCTTAACCATTTCTTAAATTTATTTTTTTTAAAAATCGGGTATTTCTCAGTTACTGGTCACATCCATCTCTTGGCGTGCTTCAGTGAACGTGGAAGACAGTCTCTACTCTATAGTCAACTCAATTTCGTTTCTAGTTTAGTTTTATGGCATCCCATTCTTCGATGAGAGACAGTTACCCCTGAGCTGTGTACCTACGTACGTGTCTTTCCAACGTCACCCAATTGAAACGTAACGAAACCTTGCTTGTTTCAAAACATTCATTGATACGCACTCGGTCCGAGATTTTTTATCATCGATTTAATTTGAGCACCCAAACCCAAACCCAGATTGTTGTGGCCTTTGGATCGGTGAAGAAATGGGGAATTGTCAGGCAGCAGAGGCAGCAACGGTTGTGATTCATCACCCGGGGAATAAAATCGAGAGGATTTATTGGTCGGTTAGCGCTAACCAGGTGATGAGCTCTAATCCTGGCCATTACGTGGCACTGGTGGTGACCTCACCAACTCTCAAGTCCGAGGATGGCACGCCATTGAAGCAGCTCAAGCTTCTCCGACCCGACGACACTTTACTTATGGGACAGGTTTACCGATTGATCAGTTTTGAAGGTTACCTACAATTACTCTGCATTACAATACTTTTCGTTTTTTTTTCTCTTTTTGCAATTCTTTTGTAATTTCCTTTTCTTTTAATATCATCTTAATTTGGGGGCCACAGACGTATTGAAGGAGTTTGCTGCAAAGAAATGTGGTAAACTCGGGAAATTGCTCAAGGAGAGTGGTGGTCTTGGGGTTCAGATAAAAAACAGAGACTCCAGAGCTCCGAATCCGAGTCCCACTTCAAAATCCGATCTCACTCCCTTTAAGGTAAAAATTTGTTTTAAATAAATCACCTTAGACCTTGGTAATACAAGGATTGGTGGGGTGCAGAAATTCTATCTTAGTTTTAGTTACTGACATGGAGAGGGAAAGGGGGGAGGAGGGAGATCTTCCTTTCTCTGTCGTAATGCACAAAGGCATCTTTACTGTTCCTTTTCTTTTGCTCTCTTTGCCTGGGTAAAGTAATAGGAAATGTTATCTTCTGCACCTGGAAGAATCTGATCTCTCTTTACTTAAGTGCGAATCTCTAGGGTGATCTGACATTTTCTTTAGTAATGCTTATCCCAATTAAATTTGATAAATAATTATTAATATTTTACATTTCTTTGAATACATTATGTGGCGCATGCTTATATTTTTGGCTTTTAGACATGGAACATAGTGAGTGCATGTAATGATTGTTTTGATTGGAAGTTTGTGCTAACATATTTGGTACCTATGCCTCAGTAACCTTATGATAGCAAGTGTTAAATTTAACTAGGACTTTTCTTTCTTGTGTGCTACCAAAACTTCTTTTCCGTGATTGGGATGATGTTTTAGTGTAATCACAAGAATGGTATTGCAAGAAGAGCTTTCTTAGTTACATGCAAGTGATTCCTATTTGGAGGTCTTGTTTCTCGTACTTGATTGGTACACTCTAAATTAGAAAAGAACCTCAAAAGAATGCATGCTCCACCATCTTGAATTTAGTAGTCCAATCCAAATAATGATACAATTGTTTGTTGGATTACTTTATCACTTTTTTAAGTTTCTTCACGTTGCCACTTCATGAGCACTACCAAATTATAAAAAGTACGTGAGGACCGAAGGTGAGCTAATCATAAGATGGCAATGATGCTTTTTGTTTAAGATATCTTTTTCAAATGGGAAGATATTTCTGTTGTACCTAGCTTAAAATCTCTAATTCTTAATAATATGAATGTTGGATTGAATCAAAAGAGAAAAGATAAAGATATGTCAATCACATAGTTAAAAGAAAAAAGAAAAATTATAAAAGATGCATATAAGCTCTTAAAGTATAATACTGTTGTATAAATATGGATAATCTTAGCTTTATTATTTGTATAGTGAATCAATATGTATTGTCATTTTCACTTACTCCCATGCCATGTACATATATGCTTGTGTGTCAGGTTGAACAGGAGGTTCACCGAATGAGAAGCAATGGCAGCAGCAGCAATAACAGTAACAATAACAGAGGTGTGGGAAGGCATTTTGGTGCTGGTGGGCAATGGAGGCCAGCCTTACAAAGCATTTCAGAAGTTGGAATTTGAACTCACTATTAGCTACTCTGAATTTGCCTCACTCAGTCACTGTCAATTCTCTCCTACGAATAAAACAAGCTGCACTCCTTCCTTCCTTTCACTCTTTCCAATACTTTTATATTGTATTTCATCCCCGTTTTCGTAGTAGTCTACTATACCTAGGGTTTCTGTTACAAGTAGCTCACTCCTCAGAAGGGCAAGTACACATCCTAGCAGTATAATTAGCCAGTAATCCACTTAATTTAATTGTAATTAGCTGCGGACTATGGAATACTGTCTTTGTCTTGTTTTATTTTATTTCATTTTCTCAATGGTGGTATTTGCACAATCTTTTCATTCACAATTTTACACAATTAGTCCCATTTGAATCAAAGTGAAATCATTTGGATTTTTTAAAATATTTGTACAGAATGAAACGATTGTGCAAGTGTCAATTTTAGTTTTTTCTTCTTAATCCATTCCACTTTATTGGATTGTAAGACTGGCTCTGCTTTGAATTTCGATGGTGGACAAGTTGTTCCATGTCCCACCGCCCAACTCGTTGCACGCCTATTTACTTTTCAGTTTTCACTAAATTGGTGGGTTCTCGTATTCAACTAGGACTCGTATGTTTTGCTTCAAAGCTTAGATATGGCATTTATTCCCACGTGATTTGGAAGTTGAGATTGACGTCTTTGTCTTTTGACCACTCGCGGCAGCGTTAGACAAGTCTCGAGGTCTTTCTGATATATAAATTTGGTATAATGGAATGGAAGTGAAAGAAAGAAAAACTAAATCCTAATAAAGGCATTTACCATCTTCCTCACATATCATGGTTTGTTTTGTTGAAGCAAGTAGATGATGGAAAGAAAAAATATCATTTTCGGAGATTGAGGGTGAAACCATGTAGAAAGTAATGTTTTATATGTCTGTGCTTCCTAGATGATTGGCCAATTGTAGTGGAAGTGTGTTTTGCTTTCTTTTACATTTTTAGTGTGTTCATAAAGATCTATTAAGTTTAGCCTTTTTCTTCTCCCTCTTTCTGCACTTCTTAATTATAGAGAGAAGGATGTAATACCTAACGTTAAACAACTCTGTTACTTTTGTCAATTAACAATTACTGATGACAAGTAAATCACTTGTAATTTGCTCTTTTTCTTTGTTTTTTCGGTGTAATGCATATGCGGCTAAAATGACAATCAGTTTTGTCGCATGCGAGGCAAAGCCATCCTCAGATTACACAATTTAACAAGAAGAGAGACTATAAGCAAAAGCAAATGAGGTAGGCGAATAGAATGATGATGTTTTGGACACAAAATAGCCACAAACCATTTGTAGTCCTGTCTAGAATGAAAAACAAAGATCCTCCACTCAAGTCTCAAGATCCGACATTTCGCTGATAGTGCTAGCTCCACTATGCACCATTTGCAAATTCAGATTTACATGTACCTTGGTTTTGTTTGTTTGTTTTGATTGAATCATGGGTCAATGATGCGATCACTTTATGCCCTGCTTTTAATACATCCTCTGCCTTTACTTCAAGACCTTCAACTTCAACACCTTTGTTATTCTGTCTAGGTAGTTTTGCCAATACATGCCTCATGCATCTTGTTGCTTATTTATAAGTGGGATATGACCTCCAGCTGTCTGAAAAATGCTTATATTTTCCATCTTATTTGTTTTTCCATAGAACTACATGTATGTAATAATGTATTATGCAATGGTGGTCATGGATTCGGCTAAGTTTTAAAATGTCCTATATTTAATCATTGGGAAAAAAAAAATCTCTAGTGCCAAAAAGTTAAAAAAAAAAAAATCATTTGGGTTTTTCACCTGTGAAATCACTAAAATATTATTAAGTTAAGTAGTTATTTGATTTATATTTAAGTCTATTAATATATTAAATACAATATTTATATATTTTATACATGATAATTATATAGCTTAAAAAATATTTTGGTTGTTTTGAGTTGTTCGATTACGAGGGTTCTGCTAAAATAAACTTATTTCCTTTTAGCTACAATAGCTAAAAATAAAGTTCACACGTTTTGAATAGAAATTTTTAGTTAAGCCCTTAAGTGGTCCATTTGAGCGTTTTCTTTTTGCCACCTGTGGCCCATTTGCGCTTATATTAACCCAAAAAGAGAATCCTACGTTGTTGGGCTCCTGGTATGTCGGTGCAGCCCAATAAATAGTCTCTTTCGGAAATAGCAGAATTTACCCTGAAAATTTACCGTATTTTCAACGCGCGCTTTTCTAAATTTCTCGTCCGGTACCCAACCCGGAAAAAATGGTGTGTTCTGTACAATCGGCTCCTTCGGCCAGGATATTCTGGCTTTTCTTTCTCTTCCTTTCGGCTTATGCCCTCGTTTTACCAGACAATAAACGTTCTTTGTGTATGTTTTCTTCCCTTTTTCTTGTTGGTTTGAATTTTGATTCAAAGCTAGGGTTTTAGCATTTCCTATATTAGAAGCAATTGATAGTTGTTGCATTACTTATAGTACTTTTTCCTTCGAGTGAATTTTGATTCCTGAGCATACTGGTAGGACAGATGAAAAACGGAAGTTTAAGTTTGTGTATGCTGCTCTTTCAGCGGGAAGAGGATATCCCAAGAACAAATGTGAAATATGGCAAAGAAAGATATCCTAACAATTGATAAAGAGATTGAAACATTGTACTTTGAGAACAACTGCAATTCTGGTTTCTCAGTTTTGCTTCACAATGACTGAAATAGAATCGTCCTATTTATTATCACATTATTAAGCTACTTATATAACAGTAGTGGAATGATATATGAAGGTTAGTTATTTGTTTGTCGTAACATTTGACTATAATGTTGGATCCTAGGCATTCTTCTTGGTTCTGAAATGTTTGACGAAATGGACTGGAAGTTTCTTAACCTTTCTTTTAATATTGAATGGTTCTTGGAGTAAAGATTTTCTGGTTGTTGATAAAGTAGCAGTTTGGTTTATATATTTGTTAGGCAATAGTTGGGTACCACTTCTTATTGTAGTGGATGGGTATGGATGAAAGTCTGGTGCTTTATACATGTTAAAGTTTACTTATTTCTTTGCGTTGATCTTTCTATTTGCAGTTCTTAATCAAAATACTACACTGCAGTTATCCCATGGCTTGTCTGTGGGGAACTCTCCTGGTTCGAAGCCTGGTGCTTCAGTGTTATGTGAAAGAGTTCATATACATGGACTGTCAAGGTTTAAAAACCTGAGTAAATTTTCTCACTCCATGTTGGTGAAAGTGTTTCCAACAAATTCGAACGTTCGCCTGCCAAACATAGAGATTTGTTTCCATAGGTGAGTATGTGTGGTAGTGCATGCCTGGTATGTTGATATATGTGTTTAGCTACATATGTTACTTTATTTTTATTTAACATATCTTTTAAATCGAATCATGCGGTTTATATATTTTTTGGAAAAAAAGATGGAAAAATGTGGAAATTATGGTAAAGGGTCTGCATTTTGGTTCTTGCTAGTACACTAGCAGTGCTTGGTTGCATAATTGACTTGATGGGATTGGTCGTAGTTATTGATAGGTAAATACGATGAACAATCAACGACTCTTCACAATGAGTCAAGAACACTACTTCAAACCTTAAGTCTGAATTTGATTATGCAATTGAATGGGCTATCTCTTCCCATTCAACAATTGATTTTACTGTAGCATGCTAGAGGTTGGAAGATGACCAATATAATTTTTTTACACATGATAGTGTATTCTGTGTAGGAATATGTCTCTTGGGGTAGGGATGTGTCCACAAGGCCAGTGGGAGAAAGCTGCCAAGGGTTATTGGGCTCGATCAATGTCTCCTTTTGACCACAAGCTATTAGATATAAGGACTGCTGGTTCAACACTAGAAAACTTTGAGGTGTCCATTAAAGAAGGTACATTATCTCAGGTTCATGTATCTTTGCATAGTTGCAGTTTCTTGAGGCGTTATGATCCTACTTTCTATATCTTCTAGGACAGTGACCTCCTGTACTAATGATTTCTTTTTCCTCCTATGCAGAATTTTTTCTATATCGTATAGTATTCTTGATATTGGGCATTATGCTGATGAGCTTTGCATCCTTTCTGAGCCAATCATTAACATTTTATTATAGTAGTGCAATGGCAATTGGTATAATTCTTGTGATATTGATGATTCTTTTTCAGGTAATTTATTTTTGTTCCTCTATCATTGATATTCTGGATGTTATTGTTTTAACTTTACACATGCTGGCTGGGATGAATATTTTGAACATACAACAAGTAGACTACATGTTCATTAACTGTATGTTGTGGTACTGGATGTTGATGATGAACTGAAATCCTAGTTCTTTACCTTAGTAGCTTGCTGAATTGTTCATGATTTATCTGATATGCAGTCTTTTAATTTTGATGTGTGACTGCTACGAAACTTTCCTCTTTCACCTTGACGTGGACTCTTCTTCTTTTCGTTGACAGGGGATGAAACTTCTCCCAACTGGTCGGACGAGTTCCCTTGCAATATTTTTATATTCATCTGCTGTGAGTATTAACCTCAGCATGCCCTCTTCCACCTTGTATACCAATTTTGCATGAATGTGAATCATGTAATTCAACAATTATTATACAGGTTGGATTCGGGACTTTTCTCCTCCGCTATGTGCCTGGTTTGTTTCGCTCTGTACTTATGGAGTTAGGAATAAATGAAGACATGTTTAATCCTGTATGTAAGTTATGTCTATGCTTTTGGATAATTTGTTTTGACATCTGTGCTGCAAAGTATTTATTTCATCCCTTTCACCTGTTTCTGTAGTAAGATACTGACACTGTCATGGGCTTACCCCTTTGATAGTCAGTCATACTGTAGACCACATTACTGCAACGAAAAAGACAAGACAAGAAAGATTGTATCTACCATGATTTAAGATACGGAGGAAAATGTGTGTGATTGTTGTAAATATCTGTAACCTATCCTGATTAAGGTATTGTGTGACTGCCTAGTTTTGACCACCAAATTAATTATAAAAGGAAAGTGTGATTGAGATATTAAGTTGCCAAACTGTAATTTTGACTGTTGTACGTGTTCAGCTGGTTCTTTTAAATCGACAAATTCCTAATAAATTATCATTGCTCTCCTGCAACTAAAGTGTGTGGTGGCTGTTATTTTGCTACTTCTTTAGCTGGGGTAACAGGGATACTACTCTATGTTTTTCCTATTATCTGTTTGTGTTCCATGAGCAAATATCTTAGCTGTGCGTTTGGATGCTTAACCTGTGAATTATCAACTGCAGTTGGCAATATTTCTACTGGCTTTTGTTGCTATAGCTGGAGCCTGGTTGGGTTTCTGGGTGGTCCACAAGCTCGTTCTCACAGAAGATGGATCAGTGGACATAAGCACTTCTCACTTTGTTGCATGGGCCATCCGGATAATGGCTGCCATCATGATTCTTCAGGTTTCTTGTTCATCTCTTCTACATTTCTAGGACTTTCTGATATGTTGGTTTGTTACTCATAAGCATATGATTGCAAATTTGATAAGAATATGCTACTTCCAGAGTTCTATGGATCCTCTGTTGGGAACATTTGCATTATCATCAGGACTAGTCCTCTTGTTGTTGAAGAGAATCCTTAGATTGAAATTTCTTCGTCGCTCTCTCAAGTAAGTCTTAGAAAAGAAAATCTGGAGCTTAATTTGTAAGCTTCTATTATCAAGATCTGCTTTTTTATTTGTCCATAAAGAAAAAAAAGGATGATAGTTTATTTGGTCTTTATTTTTTTAATAAAAATGATGTAGAATTTTGAAACTCTAATCATTTCCATTTAGTTTTCATTTCCTTTGCTATTGGTTGAAAAATAAAAGTAGAATGCTTCAGATTCTGGTAATACAAAACATATTTGAGTTATTTATCTAGTTTTGAATCACAAACTGTTGGCCCAAAAAAAAAAAAAGATCCATAAACTGTTTCAAGCTATGAGCCAAATCGGTCACATAATGTCCTTTAATTTGCAGTATGCTATTGTTGTGAAATACTTTTGCAGGAGTTTGTTTAAATCATCCAAGAAACACAGAAGATCTCAGGTTCCTGATTCATCACCTTTTGATGATTCAAATGTTTTTGATGAGTTCATGTACAAGATGCGAAGCAAAGAGGACTCCAAATTCCTTCGGCCAAAAGTGAAGAGGTTCACCCTGGCCCCGTGCAAATCTTCTGACCAAGGTTTAGTTCGTCTCTCATATCCGTAATATTACTAATTGAAATTTCGTCTCTCATCTACGTTTTCTGATTGCTTGTGGAGAAAGGAAAACATAGGAAATTGAAGAATGGTAGTTAATGCTTAGCATGTTGTAATTCTTTACGTCATCAGGTTTGACTAGGACACCACCTAAGAAGCTGGCAGAGGATGCATACCCTTCTACCTTCCACACTACACCTGAGAGAAGAAAATTCTCAAAGGTTGAGTGGGATACGTTCACACAAGAGTCCACAGAGAAAGCCTTGGAAGAACTTGCTGCTTCCCCTGATTTCAGTAAGTGGGTGGTCAGTAATGCAGATAGGATAACTGTAACACCCAACACCAGGAAAGCTGATAGGCGGCGAAGGTGGCTGTTTTGGTCTTGAGCCACTTGTGACTGTTAGAGGGACAAGATGGGCCTATTTCCTACTTCATAGTTTGTTTTCCCAGGGTTGCGAGTAAAGCAAAATTGTCTATTGTTGTAAATTAAATAGCCATTCACCGCACCGGGAAGGATGGGTGCAGATTTGTAATTTGCACCCCACCATCCCAGTCCCAGGCAAGCTTAGCTGGTTGTATCCATTCACTTTACTCAGTTGTCGCCAGGTACTCATATATGATACCCGATCGATTAGGCTACGCTTCTTTTGACATCCTATCCTAAATGTTTTCGTTTTTATCTTTTCACATTTTGCTCGTTTCTCCTTGTCAAATAAGGCAAACATACATAAAATAAAAATTAAAAAGACTGTTATTGTCATCCGTTTTGGAATAGCAGACTTCCCTTTTGAATGCGTTAATCTCTCTCCATGAAGTATCAAGTATCAACCCAGCAATGCATCAAATAAAAACGAAAGAAAAATAAATGGCCAAAAGGGAAATAAAATAAAGGGCGTAGGAATTTCGAGCGGGTAAGATGTTTCTCAGATAAACTGAATTATGATTATCATAATCTTTATCCTTCTATCTTTTCGTCTCGGTAATCTTTCATGTTAAAAAAAAGTCGTACTTTTTAATTTTTGGTCTTAAATCCTTTTACTTCGTCAATTTGATTTCTTCGGAATTTTCTTTTCGGCAATGACAATGGATTGGAAAGGCCCTGAGGTTCATGCCTTTAGGCCTCTCCGTTCCAAAACAGATTCTTAATAGATGATCACTAGGCGCACGGGCCAGGTTTAGGATCATTGAGATATAACATTAAATTTAAAATCATATTGAGTGTGTGTATATTGTGTTTGACAGTAGATTGATATTAAAATTGTTCTTAGAATTTATAAATTTTGTATTTAAATTTATAATCGTAGCTAANGCATCAAATAAAAACGAAAGAAAAATAAATGGCCGAAAGGGAAATAAAATAAAGGGCGTAGGAATTTCGAGCGGGTAAGATGTTTCTTAGATAAACTGAATTATGATTATCATAATCTTTATCCTTCTATCTTTTCCTCTTGGTAATCTTTCATGTTAAAAAAAGTCGTACTTTTTAATTTTTGGTCTTAAATCCTTTTACTTCGTCAATGACAATGGATTGGAAAGGCCCTGAGGTTCATGCCTTTAGGCCTCTCCGTTCCAAAACAGATTCTTAATAGATGATCACTAGGCGCACGGGCCAGGTTTAGGATCATTGAGATATAACATTAAATTTAAAATCATATTGAGTGTGTGTATATTGTGTTTGACAGTAGATTGATATTAAAATTGTTCTTAGAATTTATAAATTTTGTATTTAAATTTATAATCGTAGCTAAACTATCAGATGTTTACGCACTTAATTTAAAAGTGTAAAAAATTTGAATGTATAAAAATTTATGTCATTGAAAATTGAAGTAAATATAATAAATTCTAATTATGTTATATATATATATTTAAGTATAAGATAATATAAATGTAGAATGCATAAATAATTTGAGTTTTGTTTATATATTTATTTTTTAAAAAATATTCATTATTTTGAGTTGGAGGCCACCACATTTTTCTCTTTTTTTTTTTTTTTAATTTTTTTTNAAAAAAAGCGCTTGACAGTGTTGTTTACTGTAGCGAATCAAAGAAGTCAAAATAGTATAGAAAAACGTAAAAGGTACTTTTGAAAAGGAAAGCAATGGATAACAGGGCAATGTAAGCAAGAGGGAGTAATTATCCAAATTCATAAAGCAAAGCATCTTCTTCCTTCAAAGAATATCGGTTTCGTTCCAGATTTGATTTCCTAAACTAGCGCGGATTTGGTTTCCTTAGTCGCGTCTGTTATTGACGGAAACTTCCTTAGAGGTTCCTCTCAAAGCTCTCACCGCCTTTAAATTCTACAGCTTTCTGTATATAAAAAATACCTGCTCGACTTACACTAGCTTTCAATTTCTTTCCTTGTCGTATCTTTGATTTCAACTTGAGGTTGTCAGCTTTTGAAAGAGACAGAGAGAGATGAGTTACTACGATCACCAGCAACAGCCACCGGTTGGGGTTCCTCCTTCACAAGGTAATTGATTTTTGCTTGAGTTCCTTTTTGATTTTCAAGTGTGGAGTTTTCTTCTTGTATTTGGGCGAGAACGATTTATTAAAATTATTGTTCATTTATGGGTAGGGTATCCACCAAAGGATGCTTATCCTCCTCCAGGGTACCCTGTTCAAGGTTATCCTCCACCAGGGAACCCGCAGCAAGGGTATGCTCCACAGTACGCTCAGCAAGCTCCTAGGCAAGAGACCAGTTTTCTTGAAGGATGGTATGCTTTCTCACTAACGATGCTTTCAACTTTGAGAAACTCTATTATGGGTGTTGCTCTGTTCTTTACACATTAAAACAACCTAGGTAGGCTTTGCAGAATGCATAAAAATTGACTTATAAGAAATTTGAGGGAAACTTGCAAAACCTGTTGATGTTTCTTTATCTTTGCTTTTACTCGGTGGTATTGAATGTGGCCAAGCTAATTGTGTAGTTGGCCAAAAAATTGAGTTGAACCGGAGATTGTTTGCAGTTCTGGTTCTGTTTTTAGATTGGGTCACTGGATTGAATTGTAAAAGATGATATTGTAGCCTTAACATAGGTATGGGATGAATTTGCCCTGAGATGAAGATTATGACATAGGGAAATGGGGATTATATTTACGATTGCTTTGAATTAGGAAACTTTGTTAACGTACATAATTAGGATGTAGAAGTCAGATAAAAGTCATGCCTCTGTTTTTGTATCATTCTTTTTCTTGGTAGAGACTGCTAGTTTTTGGTCTATGTCCTCTTTGTATCTGTGTCTTTCTTTTTGTTTATGATTATATGGGAGAAAAATTGACACAAGCCTCATTATGTATATATTGCAGTTTGGCGGCACTATGCTGCTGTTGCCTTCTGGATGCTTGCTTTTGATTTTTGAAGAAAGGTGATGGCGGCTCAGTCAAGTTCATTCGCAAGGCGTTGTTGTCTTCTGTGTTTCCCATCAATTCTAGATTAGGATCAATGTTTGTTGTTATCTTTCCATCAGACACAAGTTGTTTGAAGATATTTGGAGCTTACGTTATTGTTTGAATTTTACATTGTAGATTCCTTATCCTTTCTGTTTCAAACATGGCGGCAAACGCATTGCAGCCTACTAGAAAAGTTTACCTGCGAAAGAGCATATTCCTTCCACGGGGTCTTTGATAGAGTGTTTAAATTTCATTTTCATATAAAAAAAGGATTTTTGAGGCCAAGCAGCTGAAGTAGATGATGGTGAGCGGGATCGCTGTGGACAATTCTTACAGTTGTGAACCCCTATGCCCCATGACCCAAAAAGTGAAAAAGCTATGAAAAAACCAGAACGCCTAAAATGGCTGAAGTAGAAGGAGGGATGGCTTACCCTTTCTTTTTTGGGGTGAGGGGGAGGGGAGGACTGAGTTTTCAGTGTTAAATTCTTGAAGGGACCTCATATGTGGCACTGTGGATGGCTTTGTTGAATGCAACAAATACATGGATTATTCATGATATGCCAAAATCAAGGGTTTGCCGGCCTTTTTCTTTTTCTTCCATAGGTCATTATGACAGCGCCTAAAGATCCCTGTCCTAGTGTCCTCTAGTTGCGTTGAATTTGATTTTGAAGAATTATTGGTGCGAGTAAGAACTCACCAACCAAAGTTAGAAAAACTCTAATTCGATACTTCAATTTTCAATAAACCGTTTGACTTAAATTGCATAGTCCTAAGTCCTAACGCGGTAACGCCAAATAAATAGTTCCAGACCTCAACTTGGAACTGGATTAACAAGGTAGATACTTGAGATGCCACTGGAATATTTGCAGTAGCATTGAGGCCATTATTCTGTCTCCGTCAAGTTTTATGGCCTTGTGGAGAACTACCCTGCCACTTCTTCATGGTACTTGATAGTACGGATTGTTAGGCAGTGCTCATTTTGAGATTAGAGAATAAAGACACCACCACTCCCACCAGGAGGTCCAGGACATTGAGAATAAAGACACCACTCGTTTTGTGCAACTAGTGCTATTATTTCCCAAGTGACCCTTACTTTAAGAAAGTTGAATCGACGTTTCCCTCTTACTCTATCATTATTGTTTGTATGCTGTGAAGAATACCATTCATTCAAGCCGCTCATCAAGAATGTCGTTTACCTTTCCTTTTCATAAGACAAGAAAACCTGAATGGATCTAAACATGCCCAGTGTTCAAAACGAACGGTGATAACAACACAGGACAAGTAACGCCCCTCCTCAGTCATTCCTTCACCAAACACGTCAACTTCGGTGGTGCCCACCTCCTCAGTAAAAAAACAGTCCCTTTAAATTCTCAGATACTATTAGATTGTCTTGACACTGTTGCCAGTCTTTGTTTATTGGCTACGGACTACCAGTTTCTGTCTAACACTCCCGTTTCGCCGCGTAATTGAATTTCCTGATGGTTCCTCTCCCTAGCTCCCTCCCAAATGCATAGCCTCAGCTAAAATCTCCTGCTCTTATTGAGTTAATTAAATCGGAAAATTAGGAGAAGCATATGGCTACTTGTAGTTCAATGCCGCAGCCACCCGTGTCACTGCAAAACCAAGCAGAAACATGGGTTTCTTCACGTGGCCCCAAATGTTTGCTCCTCAATTTTGGTTCAAGAGTGAGAATTGGAAGGTCTGGTTGTGGTTCTATTTACAGGTTGGAAATAAGAAAAAAAGCAGAGTTTCCAGTCAGAGGCTGTGGGTGCGGCCAAGGTAGTGGTGAGACTGAGGGCTATAATACGACAGAGGAAGACGAGAAGTTTGTGAAGGTGCTCCGGGAAGCTCAGCCTTATATTTCTGTGCATAGAGACAGAATATTTGTGGTGGTCATAACGGCAGTCATTGTTGCTAGTCCTTACTTGGATCCCATTCTAAAGGTAGTACCTCTCTCTCTCTTAAACACAAACTTTTTTGCAAGCTATAATCACTAGACTACACTAGGGAACGGAAGTTGAATAATTTTGTTGGTTTTTTAAATTTAATCCACGTCAACATTCAGATTCGCTAAAAAAGCCAGAATAAGAATACCGATTAACCTCCGATTCAGCTTTACCGGAAACTTTTTCTTCGATGACATGCCGGAAGAGATTTTTGAGGAGTGTGATCAGAGTACATGTGTCATGCTTGCTACTTGCAAGTCACACACGTCACTTATGCGGAATTGTGGACAAAATTGAAAGCATTCGCAGAAGTAAACAACAGGAAAAGTGAAAGGGAAGCGATAAAAATTATCATGTATGAAGACATAGGGATAGGGTACGTCGTCTTACATTGTTCATTTTTATGCCATTGCTTCTGTTTTATCCATTTTTTGTTTTTTTTTTGTCGAGGGGAATCCACTTTTCGTCATTTTGGTATAAAGGATTATATGTCATTTTTTTGGGCCATGATTATATGTAGTTAAATACTTAAATAACTTCAGCCCAAGCATCCAATTGTCTATTGTTGCTTATAATGGGCCTTCAGCCCGCATTTGCAATGGCCCAATAGTGCCTGGGCGAGATTTCATGACAAAAACTGAAGTATCGGGTTCTTTATCCTTCTTTCTACATATTTGTGAATGAGTTTCATCATTAATTCCTTAAACACCTACAAGGAACAAGTCTATACTGTATTTTGTTAATGTTAAATCATTTACCATTTGAGGTTTCGAGTGGTCATATGAAAATTTTCTAGAACGGTCGTTGGTGCAACTAGCGCGACGCTGTGGCGGCCGCTGGGAAGGCAGGCGGTCTGGTAAATAACATAAAAAGAAAAAAGAAAAATTGTGGGTCCCGTCATTCCATCACCGAAAGCGGCGGG
The DNA here is from genome assembly GCA_003255065.1 of Cercis canadensis. Classification (NCBI taxonomy): domain Eukaryota; kingdom Viridiplantae; phylum Streptophyta; class Magnoliopsida; order Fabales; family Fabaceae; genus Cercis; species Cercis canadensis. The sequence continues at coordinate 195,444 of QAOA01004423.1, forward strand.
TGTTGTAAATTTGCAAATGGCGGCGGCTTCTTGTCCCGTGCATATTTGGTGTCCTCGCCTACCTGCCAAGCCCTGACTTGCTGGCTGCTGCAAAAAAAGCGCTCTAACATCTTTACTATATTCTCTTCTCTTTTCAATGGCCACTTTCTTATCGAGCTCTTGTATATCTCTTAAAAATCCTCGAAACTTTCCAGATTTTCATGTTTCTAATGACCTATGCTATTTTTCTCACAATTTCTACCCACAAGTAAAGGTAGAGTCCCGTTCCCTAAAACCATTATCTTTAGCGGCCAACGTGGGAACTAAGCGTAACAAGGGAATCTCAAGGAAATGCAATGTGTTCAGCGAAGAAGTGGGGGAGAGTGTTGAAGAGGAAAGCTACAACTCTGTGGAAGACAAGCAATTTGTGCGTTGGTTTCGTGAAGCCTGGCCTTACTTATGGGCCCATAGAGGCGGCACCTTTGTTGTGATTATTTCTGGTGAAATTGTCGCTAGTCCTTCCTTAGATCCCATTCTCAAGGCAGGTTCTCTTTTTACGTCAAATTTTTAATTTGCCTGTTTGGCTTTTCAGAAATTGTTAAAAGAATGATGTTAGTCAATCTTCTCTTCATCTTTAATCCTGTATATGGGTTGCGTATGAATTGGCAACTCAAATGTGTGTTTGCTTGCAGGATATAGCATTCCTTCATCATCTGGGAATTCGCTTTGTTCTTGTTCCAGGAACCCATGTGCAAATTGATAAGCTTTTGGCTGAGAGAGGTTAGTCACAATTGATTGCTTATGTATTTTATGTTTCTTCTTGAGTTTTTCAGTCTAAGGGAGAGCAAGATATTATGAATTGTACTACATCCTCTTGTGAAAAATGAATGATTTCAATCTTATCACCCTCCCTGGGTTCTTAGTGCATGACCAGTAGCCTTTTCTTACTGTAGGGAGCAAGCCTAAGTATGACGATCGATATAGGATAACTGATGATGAATCCCTAGCAGCTGCAATGGAAGCAGCTGGGGGAATAAGATTGATGATAGAAGCAAAACTTTCTCCTGGACCTTCCATATGCAATATCCGTCGACATGGTGACAATAGTCGATGGCATGAAGTTGGTGTCAGTGTTGCCAGTGGTAACTTTCTTGCTGCCAAGGTTCGAATTTTCTGATATTATCAATGAATGTAGAGAATTTGATTCCTCTCAATTGCAATTTTTTGTAACAGGAACAATGGCCTTCTGAAATTGTCTCTCTGTTTTCTTTTTCCTGTTTCTATCACTGTGTTAGAGCAAGTCTTGTTGATTTTTGTTTGGCAGAGAAGAGGAGTTGTCGATGGAATTGATTATGGATCAACTGGGGAAGTTAAAAAAGTAGATGTTTCTCGCATGCGCGAGAGGCTTGATGGCGGTTGTATAGTTATTTTAAGCAACCTGGGATACTCCAGCTCTGGTGAAGTTTTAAATTGCAAGTATGCTTTAGAGCTTTGATATTTGCTTTCTATGAGTTTGTATTATTTGCTCGCATGCTAACATGCATTCTGTTGTGCTAACATTCTGTAACGTCCTGTTAGTATATCATCTATTAAGTGTCAATTTCATGTCCTATTATTTTTTTTTATTGTAGAAATGCTATATATATGTATATGCCTGTTATTTCCTCAAATATGTCTCTTATATCTATATTTGTGCTGTGTGTATCACCTGCTTCGCTTGCTTGTCATGCATGAGAGGTGCTAGACTTAAAATATGGTGCCCCCTTCTCCCCAGAGAAGACAAATGCTTAAACTCTGAACATTGATGAATCTTTATCTCCAGCTCCTATGAAGTGGCAACAGCTTGCGCCTTAGCTATTGGAGCAGACAAGCTTATTTGCATTATAGATGGTCCAATACTTGATGAGAGTGGACACCTAATGCGTTTCTTGACTCTTCATGAAGCAGACAAGTTGATTCGTAAACGTGCTGAGCAAAGTGAAACAGCTGCTAACTATGTGAAAGCTGTTGATGAAGAAGGCTTGAGCATGCTTGTGTCTAACAATGCTAATGGAATGGCCCATTCTCCACAGAATGGAAAGGCTTTTACTGAAAGGCATAATGCAACCTTTCATAACGGCGTTGGTTTTGCAAATGGCAATGGCCTATGGTCTGGTGAACAGGGTTTCGCTATTGGTGGTCAGGAGCGGCAGAGCAGAATGAATGGTTACCTGTCGGAACTGGCTGCTGCGGCATTTGTTTGCAGAGTGAGCCCCTGATGGACCTTTTCCTTCATATCAAGTGCACTAGCTAGTTATTTAAGTCTACATTATTTTAGCATCTTGAGTCCCTGTGAAGTTTTTATTGGTATTTCTCTTGTTGGGTACAATCACGACGGACTTATCTCTCTCGAAAAAAAATAAAAAAATCCCTTTATGACCATGGAATAATAGTGAGGTGACTAATTTATGGAAAGTTTATGACCGCAATACACACAACCACAACCACACGCACACACAAATGACTCTGTTATGGAAAACTAGTCATGTGTATTTTTACATTTTATATGTGGATCAAACTATATGCTAAAATTGAACAAAGCAAGAAGCTGCTTTTGAGTAATGGAAACAGAATAACAGGAGACTTCCACCTTAATATCTTCAATATGGACTCCCTGAATTTCCCCCTTCCTTTTGCTTAAAACTTTACATTCTTCTGTCATGTTTCCAACTCTTTATGATTGTTTTGATTGAAATTTAGCTATATCATAAATTAGTGGAGAGTATTAACAGAAGCTTTGTTGGATGATATCTTGTACAATATGCCTGACGGCGCTATCAGGATGATTGTCAAAAAGTGCAGTAAAGAATGTCAACTTCTATATGAGAGGTGAAGTTTTATGATTGCTTAGTATGAGCAGTTGTGAGAACACAACTTGCCAAATCCAGTCTGCCCCACCCTGAGAGTATACAGATGTTGCTATCATGTTTTACATCTTTTTCTGCTACTACAAGTCACAGTGAAGGAAATCTCAGAGTTTTGGATCACTTTAAATATTTCTACTACATAGTAGCTGGGTTTGACTTGACATTTTAGTTTCTTTGAGAAATTGCTTGTTGAAATGGGGTTGTATAGCTTAGAATTTCAGTTGATGCATGTGTCCCAAGTATGCTGCTAATAATATCACCTACCTTGTCAGGGAGGTGTTCAAAGAGTTCACTTGTTAGATGGCACTATTAGTGGAGTTTTGTTGTTGGAATTGTTCAAGAGAGATGGAATGGGAACAATGGTGGCAAGGTATGAAATCTCTGCAGTCTATGTCTTGAAAATGTTTGTTTTGATAACGACTTCTTGTATCTAATGGTTAAGAGCAATTTGGTCACAGTAATATATGATAATTTCTGGTGCTTTCAAAATTGTTTGTCCAACTGTTTTGTTCCTTGATGTTAATTAACTTTGCCACCTGAGTATACAGCTTGGCTCTCAGCTCCACCTCTGGGCATTCCTTTATTTATTTATTTTTTCATTTTTAGTTCCTGTTATGAAATAATTGATTAAAAAACTGAGTGGTTAAATGGCTGCCATCTGGGTGATGGGGGGCACACATGTTAAACACTCATGCAGGTTGTTGCATTTTATTCAACACACCATACCACTACAAACATGTTACACCCCTGAAGAGTTTTTTCATAGTTTTTTTTTTTTTCTTTTGAAAACCCCAAAATTGCTTTAGTAGCAAATCCTCCAATGTTCATGGGGGTTTCTCTATTCATCAAATAAATCAAAAAGCCTCTTCTACAGGCTTCTAGAGAAAGTTGAATAGAGTGCTGATGAGCTCTTTTTTGTTTCCTTAGCAATATTTGTCTCTTAATGCCTATTTTCATTTACTGATCATTCAATTAAATTTTGCAGTGACCTTTATGAAGGAACTCGGATGGCTCAGGTGACAGATCTTCCTGGAATAAATCAACTTATTCAACCTTTGGAGGCATCTGGCACATTGGTTAGAAGAACTGATGAAGAGGTTTGTTTGACTTTTCTTTGAGATTCTTCATAACCATTGTAGATACCATAATTTAAATAGCCATTACTTGTAATTTTGTCCTGAGCCCTATTATATTTTACTATTCTTTGTTTATAGCTGCTTCAATCATTGGATTCCTTCAGCGTTGTGGAAAGAGAAGGTCAAATAATTGCTTGTGCTGCTCTTTTTCCTTTCTTTGATGAGAAGTGTGGGGAGGTTGCTGCTATTGCAGTATCTCCCGACTGTCGAGGCCAAGGACAGGGTGATAAACTGCTTGGTATGATATTGCCTCTATTGATTTAGAAAGTCTTGTGCTCAATGACTACATTTGTGGAATGTATTGGAATGTGATGGTTGGTCATCCTTTGTGCTGACTTGTATTGAAATTCATTGTAGGATAACAATTTGTATCTGTTATGAAAAAGCTTTTCGCGAAGTAGATGAGTGCAGGGGTTGCCATGAATTTGTTTCCCTTTTTGTTCTGCCAAGTCTTTACCTGTTGTTATCTGATATCCATTGGTTAATGGTGCTACAAAAATTTCCTCATTCTAATGTGACCATGAAATATGTTATTGGCTATTAAAGGGACTGTTTCAACATTTTTCAAGTTTGAGAAGTTCATTTATGACAGTGGAAACAGCATACGGATGTTACATTCACATCCCCCTCTTTGTCATGTGAAATAAAACCCAACTAGGACGTTATTTGAGATTATGAACACATAAAACCACAATATTTTTATGCTTATCTATTTACTGTGAGAGTTATCTGCTTAACTATTGTTCTGACTTTGAAGAGTATGATGCTTGAGAAATTTAGACGTTGTAGGATCTGTGCTATTCTAAAATGGGCTAGTAAGCACCTTGAAAGTTTTCTTCTTATCGGTAGTTAGTTCTTTGTAAAGTTCTCCATTGCTGTACCTTCAGCTGTTTGAATGCATAGGGCCATTTTCTTTTACCATTTCATCCAAAAACTGCAAATATTTTATGATGATGCTGTGTTATCCAGCAACTGTTCGATAATAATCTTTTGGTCCTGTTGCTCCGCAATGTTGTTTGTCACGTGTTTTCAGTATTTATTTAATTCTATGATTTGATATATGTAGATTACATTGAGAAGAAGGCATCATCTCTTGGATTGAATATGCTTTTCCTGCTTACAACCCGTACAGCTGATTGGTACGTAACCTTCCAAAAGCATATGCTAATAGTTATTTAAGTCAATGTTGTTGTTGGTTATCTGTGGATTGTTAACTTCACTTTTTGCTTTGCTATCTATATACCTTGGATATAGCATATGGTTCATCACATCTTAATAAAAAAAAAACTCCCAACAAAAAATCTTGGGAGCTGAAAGTGGGTTGTTTCTTCTCATCGAAGTGGATAGGTTCATATCGATGGAGTTTGGAATGACTTGTAATTTGGATGCAAATTATGGGCATTACATTTTATTGTATGGTTTATTAACTTCATTGCAGCTTTCTTATTGGCGGAAAAAAAGAAATTACTGCTTTCTTAAATAAAAGAAATCACGACATTTGCTTGACAGGTTTGTGAGACGTGGATTCTCAGAATGTTCAATTGATTTTATACCGGAGAAGAAAAGGAAAAAGATCAATTTGTCCCGCAATTCTAAGTATTATATGAAGAAGCTACTACCTAATACAAGTGGAATTACTGTTGGTAGGAAATTTGCTTGAGGTTAAGGTTTATTCTTTCTTTTGTTTCGTTTCGGTGGCTAGGGGAGTGCGGTCAATTAGGACAATTAGGCAATAATCAGTAGCTCTGACAGGCTTCTTCCGCATGTAACAATAATTCTTATTGTTGTTATTTATAGTTTGTTGTATTTCAATTCCAGTTTTTTATATTGTGATTGTACTCCAATCCCATCATCCTGTTGCAGCCACGACTTAAGCTTTAATTTCAGATGAAATTTAGGAGAAATNACAATTAGGCACTTGTGTAGGCAATAATCTCTTAATTATATGGTTACTGGAAAATCAGTAGCTCTGACAGGCTTCTTCCGCATGTAACAATAATTCTTATTGTTGTTATTTATAGTTTGTTGTATTTCAATTCCAGTTTTTTATATTGTGATTGTACTCCAATCCCATCATCCTGTTGCAGCCACGACTTAAGCTTTAATTTCAGATGAAATTTAGGAGAAATGGAATCATCTGGATGCTTTTGAATTATGCATATCAAGGGCTCCAAGCACCCAATCCAACAAATGTATATTATTTTCCACCCTTAGTGCTTGGGAGGATGTTTTGGAACCGGAGTTCATAGGCCTCATCAGTTAAATAGGAAGATGTTGCAAATCTAATATATCTCGTGATGATTTCCCCCCCCCCACATTTTCTTTATAAGGAAATCGAAGTGCAAACAGAGGGGTTACAACGGCTAGTTCCATGTTATTAATTTCACCTTAACAGAGAGTATTCTAATATGAGGTCAAAAATTATGATTCCAACACAATTTCCATTAGAAGTTATATGTTTTTATGATTGAAAAAAAAATATTCTACTGCCCTGGTAGATAGCAATTTTCTTATAGCAGGTTATCATCTCATTTAATATTTAATTACATCAAATGTAGAAGAAACAGATGAGTAAGGTACACAGTTGGCCTAAACTTCTACCAAAAGCTCAATGTAGATTGTGATAGCTACGTTTAAGAAACCTGTGAAAGTGACTAAAGAAGCATTTTCTTGCACCATACACTCCGAAACAACTAAAAAATCAGTATCATTGTAGCAGTAAGCAGACACATGGCTCAGGCAGAAGCTCCCCCACAGCTCATGGGCACCTCAGTTATTTATGCTAGCGGTCCACAGCCAGTTGTCCATTACAGTGCCCAGGCAAATGGAGGCAATTAAGAGTATCAATCAGTTACACAGATCAAAGTGAATAAAGATAAGCAATGGTCTCGTTTATTTTTAATCAAGTAATTCACAGAACTTTCTTTTTCCAAGGAAAAATGTTCAAGGAGAAAGTTGCATGACTTTGCATCTTCAGGAGACAATGAAAGAACAGGACTAGAGACAAACTAATCATTCTTCATCAAATTTGGGTAGGCCCTTCCATTTAAAGTTGTCTGCATATAATTTCACCTGCAAACACAAGTAAAGGATTACAGAGCTTTGCTGGTAGTTTCCAATGTGTGCATGCAGGTTCGACTACGAGTGACTTTATGAATGCTTTCACACATATAGGCCTTCCCACTAAGCAGTGAAATTCTTTTTTTATAAGCATCCTTGACTTGTTTTTTCAGATACTTCTTTCTTTGTTCTATTCAATAAAGAATTACTATTTATCCTAGTAAAAGAGCAAAAGTAACCACCTTCAATTAATGATTTGGATCTTGGAAGTGTTAATATACCAAAAAACAAAAGCATTTTAAAGCTATTTGTAAAAGAAGCCGAATCATAACTTTAATACTTCTCAGCACACAGGAAGAATCCTTGTTCAAGATTTTAAAGACTATTTGGATGACAAATAAATAAAATTTACAGACACATTTGGGGGCACAAGGACAGATAAAATGGGGACAAAACACATTAAAAAAGAAAAAAAAAAAGTTGATTTACTTGTGGTAATATAAACCAAATAATACTTAACCACATAAATTAAACGCTTAGCTAAAATCACTGTTATGCAAAGTGCTAAAACTTTTAATCCAAATTGTGAGAGAAGCTCAAACCTTCAGCAATGGTGTGTGGCGCTTCTGGACCTGCATCAAGTTCAGAGCTTTCGTTAATAGGTAAAGGGAAAAAAAAAAAAAAAACTTGAGAAACANAAAAAAACTTGTGAAACAACAATGCATAAAATAATTTACCAAGTAGACTTTTCTGTTTTACAGTCAAAACGATGTTCCAGCAGCCTAATGCTTGAAACAACAAGAAGTGACTAACAACTATATTCTACTGATAATTGTACATCTCAGCTCAGCCTTATCCTAACTGCTACACAGTAATATAAAAATAAGAGGAGCTAGTTGTTCTAATTTAGATTTCTAAGTACACAGCTACAAAGCTCCAGATAAATTCCTAGTTGCAAAGTTGATACCCTCATTTTTTGAATATAATTTTCAGCTAATATCCCCGTTGATCCATGAGGAAGAAAAGATGAACTACTCCACCAGAGAATAATACTATTAACAATAATGCATATGAACTATATCAAGAGACATCCTGGTGTCAAAAGACACAGAAATCTTGAGTTGCCTAACAAATGAATAGCAAGACATACCACGTATTCCCAACCGTGTTTCTCAGCAAATGCCTTTGCTGCTTCTTCGCTATCAAAACTCAAGGCAGAATCACCAACATTGGCGTATGGATCTCCAGTGGATGTCCAGCCCATCAGTGGATTTTCCCACCTATAAACACGTTAGTTGACAGTAACAAGTTGTTGAGCCATTATGAATTATTACAAATTCCCACTAGTTCAAGTGATATGATCAGGGAATTAAAAAAAAATAGATACTATGTTGAAATTGCTAGTAACTCCTCAAACTTTTCATGAACTAAAAGTATTCAATTATGTGCAGAGTCATAATAGAAGTGGAGGTTTGAAAACTGTCATAGTCTAGGAAATCTCAAGGCAGATTGCAAGTATATGACTTATTTTTGAAATATCAAATTTTATGACCGAGTTTCAAGCAGAAATTGTTAGCATACTTAGTAAACAGCAGATATCCTCATGCAGATTGCAATAACAAAAATATGCCACCTACACATCATGAAACTTATCAGACAGTATCCCATGGCAGAAAATTACTGAAGAACATAGAAGAGTTCTAATTCAATAATTAAGACAATGATGCTTAAAAAAATTGTGAAAGAACCATGCAACAAAAAGAATGTACTTTTGTGTTGACAAAAAATTGATCTTCCATCTTCCAACCTTCCCAGATCCTTGTTGTGTTGCAGTTCTAGCAGGTGAGTAAATTCCAACCTGCATCATATCACAAAAATAAGAAAAATGGCAAATTCAGTTTCAGTAGTTGAAAAAGGGAGGGAAAAGACGGGGGGAGGGGGGGATGAACAATGATGATGATGCAATCAGTATATTACCAGCTGAATATAATATATATACATAACAAATCCCATAGCAATTTAATCTTAACTGTTCAAAATATCAAGACTAATGCATCAAAACCTTGATTGAGAAAAAAAGTATGAAGCCCTTGTAATACCGCTGTCTTGTATCCTATCAGGTTATTTACCTAGCTAGGGTACACTATCTTCAAAGCAGTGCTCACTTAACATTAAATTAGCAGTTTAGCACGCACCACAATGGTGCAGTGCAAAGACAGAAGCACATAACCTCTAACCAATATAAAGTTTCAATTTATATACACTAATCCAATAAGGCTTACCATACATACAAATATAAACATTCATAACAGCTGAAATAATCATAACAAGATAAGACACACTAGAAATGGAATCCCTATGGGAGGCACCCATCTCGCAGCTAACAGCACCCAACTCTAGGCACCTTACTCTGCGAGCTGCGCGCATATTAACAATATAAGTTGCCAACCATTACAATACATTAGCTTTGAATCGTATCTGCTAGGTATGAACCCTAAGTTAACAAACCACAATGGCAGCAGGAAATAGGAGAAGGTATTGCCCCAATCTCCACTTGAATAATTCCAATTTGTGATTATGTTTTCAACATGATTCCTACCACAAGAAAAGACAAACGCTTGAATTAGGCTCAAAATTAAATTAGAAGATGATAGAGTAAAATACCCTCCTACGAAGGTGTTCTTCAGGAATTCCAGAAACCAATCCGATCTCGCCTGGTTTGGCCTCTACCAATGCGTCTGAAGAGAATGGCCGGCACAGAGGGGCCAGAGTGGTGCGTAGGGCACGGCCATGGCTCGCCATGCGTTGCAGGTTGTTCGCCATCGTCGATGAACAATTTGTGGGCAAATCAAGCTCGCGCCTTGAAAATGAGTTTTATGGGCTACCAAGTGAAAATGAAATCAGAAAATCCATCATCGTACTGTCGTTGGTTTATGTTCCAATAAAATTACGGGTTCAACCCGTTTTACCTTTTTATATTAGACGCATCCCCAGAAATTACCGTTTTCCTGTTTTTAGCTATAAGTTGTACGATAACCAGCAAGAAAGGGCTTGGAACCTTCTAGAAATCCTGCATTTTATTTATTTTTAACCGATTATCATAATTTCTAATTAATTTCAAATATCTTAATAACAATTAAGGTGTAACCTGATATGGAAGGATAAAAATTGTTAATTTTTCACCAAAAAGCTTAAAAAGGTAATTAGATTATCAAAAATTCGCCAGGATACTTGTCTTTTCTATTTTTATCACAAGAAAGATAGTTAAAAATAAAAGTACTTCAAAACAATTTGAGAAAGTTAGGGGTATTTTGTTAATTCGAAAAATATTGGGTTCCAACTTCAAAGTTTTTCTGTAAGCACACAAATAAAGAACATATTTTTTCGGTCGAATATCTGTGTATCTAGTTTTTCTCAGTTCTTCCATGAAAATCTTTGGACTAATTAGATTTCTCTGCGCGTAAATACTTTGAACTTTTCCCAATTGTCGCCGTCTCCCGGTGATTTCTTTGATGCGGTACACCTATATATACCGATTTCTTCTATTGTCGTCCTCCTTTTTTTTCTCGAAGAAAGTTATGAATTTTACCATACATCAAAGCATACTCTGCTGTGTCTCTCCCCCAAGTCATTATGGATTACTTTATATACATCGGTGCTTCTGTGCTATGATTCTTCTACTCAAATTTTGCTGATTGTGTCTGTGTGAGCTAAAAAGCAGCTTCTTTTCATTATCATTTTCTATTTTTAATGTAAATTTCAAACTAAGAAATTTGCAATTTTTTGGTTCTACAATTCGAAATAATGCATAAAACCTCAGATGATTGCGGGAATTCTTTATGAATTGTAGTTAATTTTCAATTGACGTGTTGCTATAGCTGGAAGAGGTGGTTTTAGATTGTATAAACTTTTCTCTTTGGCGTTTGCAGTTCCACATAGCATTCAGAAGGCCTGTTTTCATACGCATTGCATCAACGCAGTGCTTCTAACAATGTTATAAGTTATAACACTCTTCATCCAGCTACATGATATGAAATATTGCTGGCTGGACTTTGTGGAATAGCTCTGTTGTTGAACGTTGGGGGATTGATGGATGAGATTGAAGTGAGTTTGGTACTCAAAGTTGATGTTAAATGCTTGGAATTTGTATGATGAGTTCTCATTTTTTATTCATTCTAATTGTGTTTGTAGGTTATGTAAACCTGTATATTGTTTTTTCAATCAGTAGTCAGATTTGGCTAGTTCGTGGATGGGCATGCACAAAAAGGCAGCAATCAAGCTGACAGTTTTGCTATAGAATAGACGCAAAGATAAGGATTTCAAACAAGGGCTGGACTTTTTTTGATGGGTGCACCTAAGCAGAAATGGACTGCAGAAGAAGAAGCGGCACTGAAAGCTGGAGTAATCAAACACGGGGCGGGGAAATGGCGCACTATACTTACAGACCCAGAGTTCAGCCCCATTTTGCGCATGCGTTCAAATGTGGACCTTAAGGTATGTCCGAGTGTTGAAGAATCTAACCAATCTTGGCAGGTATCATAGCCTGGAAGTTCTAATATTATGTCAGCTTGGGAATCTTCGATTAAACTTGCAAAATAACCATCTGTTTATTGCACTATAAGATAAATATATTGAATCCTGTGTTTTTAGTCAAATTGCCAAAGTTATGATGTATGATGGTGCAATAGTGTTTATGATTTGAACTGTGAACAGGATAAATGGAGGAATATAAATGTGACAGCAATATGGGGATCCAGGCAGAAGGCAAAGCTTGCACTTAAAAGGAACCTTCCAACCCCCAAAAATGACAATAACCAAATGGCCTTGAGTGTTGTTGTTCAAGGTGATGATGATGGTCCTGATACTAAGCCTCTGGCAGTTTCTGGCGGAACATTGCAGCCTGCTAATTCAAAAGAATCTATATCAAGGTTACAGTACTTCCAATTAAATATATCTGCCATTTATAAATCTAAGAAAAAGAACGGACTTCATGGTTGTGGGCCTTGATTATTTTATTCGTGTTCTAGAATGGTGTTTGGAAAAACATTGTGAAATAATGTATGGTACTTAACCTTCAAGTAGCTAGTTCTTAGATTACATGAAGTGGTGCACTGGTATGCCAATTTTCTATTGTATAGACTACAAATAAATAAACAACTAAACCAAATTCTCTCATTTTAAGTTATGATTCACTCTGCTCTAAGCATGGCAAAAATGTGTGCAACAGATGATATTATTGCTTACCTGGAACAAAAGAAGAAATAAAACAGTAGAAGATATCATAGACAATGTCGAGTATGCTATTTTTTGCTAGTTCACAGAGTTTGTGCTGATTTTGCTGAAATGCTTATTGTGTATTTAATCATACTTGTAATTTTTCTTCATAATAAACATGTCTAAAATACTGAATTAGATGGTTTACTGGCTGCATGAGTGAAAGCAGAATCTGCCATGGTGGTTAATTTAGATCTTTGTTGTTGTTAGAAATAGTTCAACCACAGTCACAGAGTACAACTCAAGGATTCTGTGAACTTTTTAACCTTTCTAAATGTGCTATAAAAGGCTTGTTTGGAAAGATGAATGACCTGACTTTTTCTTAACATAACTCTTGAAAATTCTGCGGCAATTCGCAATGATGGCAGGTTGGATAATCTTATTTTAGAGGCTATTATCAATTTGAAGGAGCCAAAGGGTTCTGACAGGGCTGCCATTGCTGCTTTCATAGAGGTATTTGATGATTCTAGAATTTAAGCATATATAGAAATTGATTGCTTATAAAAATATTAGTGCATGTAAAATTTAATGCTACAAATATTAGTGAAATTTTCCCTTTAGTAGATCTCTTACTTTTTTCAGGTTCATTCTCATGAATTGATTTACATTTATGAGCTGTTTGGTACACAGATTCTATGGGAATTCTCAGGAAATTTCATTTTGGAAACTAGAATTACAGCATTTAATTATCAAGTTTTCTTGGAATCCTAATTTCCCTCGGGATTTAGTTACCTTAAGAATATGAGCAGCTGAATCCCACTGGTAGTCATAGGATTTATGGATTCCCATCGTAGGGAGTTTATTATACACTATGAAAGAACAAAAATTCCGACCCTCAAGCTTGTCAGATCAAGTTGTTTCAGCTTAAAAATTTCTCTCTCTTCGCACTTGATTGATCTCTTCTCTCTTTATCAAGCAAGGGCTCCAGGAAGACTGTGGCAGAATGGATTTGGAGCTTCTGCCCAACTTCAAAAATCTTCACCTTAAGAACCAGTTTGTGATCAAATTATCAAATCAGATTGTGCAATTATATTCTGATCAGAGGACCTCGTAGAGATCACAAAGCCATGCATGTGCCACAAATCTTGGACATAAAGCAGAAAGGGCTGGATTTGAGAGGACCTATCTACTTACTGTTATCCTATACTTCGTCTATCTTGTCAATTAGCATGACTTAATCTTATAGCTTTAGTGAATGCAGATAATACTAGCAGTGTATTGCATGTTGATGTGCATATGCATACATCATTGCATTGAAAGTGACTCTGACACTTTTCTACTCTTTAGGGTCAATACTTGTCTCCACCAAACCTCAGAAAGTTGTTATCAACAAGACTGAAGCATATGGTGGCAATCGGCAAGTTAATAAAGGTAATTTTACTGTCAGTTAGTGCTATAGCAAAGCACATGGACTTCTGCACCTTGGATTTTGAGGAGCCCAAGAAGGAAGATACCTGCAAACCTTTATGCTTCAAAGTCTATCTAGACAATGCTTGGAGCTCATACTGAATATTTGTTTAAGTATGACAAAGATTTATTGATAATAACATGTTTGATCTCACTAGAAGTTATTAACAGAAAATAATATACGAAGAGAAATGACTGGTTAAATGTGCACCTGTAAACAGGTCTCTAGTCCTTTATGCCTGCTTTTTTTGCGCTATGCATATATGGGTATGTTCTTCAGTTGGAGTGAAAATTCTTTGAGTTGATAAACTGTCACAGCAAATAAACCAGGGAGATAGGTTCTTACTGTAAGATAACTATTAGCCACGTAACAGAATACAGTATTTGAACTTGTCTTTGGTGTATGTATTTACAGGTAAAACATAAGTACAGGATTGCACAAAGTTCAACTATCTCGGAGAAAAGAAGGTGCTCTCCCCTGTTACTGCTAGAAGGAAGGTCCAAAGACTCTCCAAAAGCAGATAAGACTGATGTCAACCTCCTGTCAAAATCCGAGATTGATGCAGAGCTATCAAAGATGAAGGATATGACAGCACAAGAGGCTGCTGCAGCTGCTGCAAAAGCAATTGCAGAGGCAGAAGTTGCCATTGCAGAGGCTGAGGCAGCAGCAAGGGAGGCGGAGGCTGCAGAAGCTGAAGCTGAGGCTGCCAGAGTGTTTGCGAAAGCAGCAATAAAGGCACTGAAATGCAGAACACTTCATATTTGGTAGCTTCCTTACTGAGAAATCTAATTTGATTATGCCTATAAATCTGCTGTTTATAGATTTATCATAAATTCTTTTTCCCATTTAGAACGCTTTGTCATATCCTAATTATTCAAATAATGTGGTACTGGTTCTGTATTCTCTCTCGGTCTCTCCTTTAAAAGACTAAGGTTCTAATAGTCTAAAAGTTTTTCATTCTTAAATTTTTCAATCTTTTCCCCTGGCAAGTGTCAAGAGTTTGACCAGTATATGGGCAAAGATCTTTCTGCAAAGCCAAAGGTTACTTTAACAAACTTTTGAGAGGGATGTCTGAATCCCTGGCGGTGTCTACCTTTGCTGCTATGCTTAACAGCCAAATTCTACTCCATCATTTCCCAATGCCTAGCATTAAGTTGTTCTTTATCTACATATTCCAGAACAATGGTGTGGATCTGCCAGCCATAAAATGCTTTCAGAGATCCCCAACTATCTTATTAAATTTTCTATTAATCAAAACACAGTCTCTTGTAAAACAAGAATCGGGGAATGTTCATGACTTCTGGTGAAAGGTTTTCTCTAAGCTTTAGTTCAGTGATGCAGTGTTCTGATGCCCTTAGAGAAGTAATTTCGTTAGTTCTGTCTGTTAACCTTTTTTATAATTACCTTGCAGATGGTAATGCGAACTTATGCATGGTTGTCTTCAGCAATATATTCTCCCGACATCATAGTTCTGCTGCTATGCTTCCTGCCTGTATTTCATAACTGTACATAATTTAGGCTTGTAAATCTGGAATATGCGGGATTTGATCCAATGAAACATTTTGTTAGGTGTTCGCTAAGAGGTTATAGTTTTTCTCCTTATTTTTAAAGGAAGACAATGAGGCAGAGAGTACAAAGTACTAGTTGAAGAGTAGAACTAGCGACCAGGAGTGCTGCAGTGGAACATGTGATTTATATCCACTGAGGAGTAAATGAAAGAATACAATTTTCATGTGATGTTTCAATAGCTATATGGATTGTCTGTCTGGGAGGTCAGAAATATGTGGATGCCTGTTCTAAAGACATTGCTATGTTTTTTCTAAGACATTACTATATTAAACAATTGCTTTGTGATTCCATTTTAACGAATATTGTGTATCAGTAAATCGGTAAATCATAAAATCTATTATAGTCGGGGAAGGGAGGGGAAATCAATAGAAATTCAGTATGAAAGGTAATTTAGTTTTACATACAAGTGGTGTACACGTAGTCTCTTTTAATTGATAACAAGAATTACATATCTCGCAACATGAACATTGTTATAACCTCTCTGGGTCGGTTTTGGCCTTCAAATGATGATATGCAATACAGTAACTAGCGTCTAGCACTTACTAGCTACAGCCAAGTTGAGAGTTCAAATAACTCCCATCCTCCTTGCTCCTTTCCTTCCATGCTTCCAGTATTTCATATGCTGAAGGCTTTCCAAGCGCTTCCTCATCAACGTCTTCAGAACTTCCATCCAACAAATCCCATAGCTCCTCATCTACACTACTAGGAGATTCATCAGGCGCTAGATCATCAACATCACCCTCATCGTGCGTATTAGTGCATAAAGTGGTTCTGCTATGTTTTTGGCTGTCATAGTTTGGAGGACTACAGACTATGACATCATCAGTATCATCTCCTCTATTGTCACAATCATGATTAACTGGAAATATATGTGATTTGACATTGTCGCTTTGAAAAATAATGTCCTTCCCAAATTCAGCGCCTTCATCCATCATTTCCCCTGGATTATTTGGCATAATTGCACTTCGTCTATCATCAAATCCCTCATTCTGAACCCTGACAGCATTTTCACTTCCAAAAGTGATGGTACTAGATATGTTTCTCGATGTACCTGATCCACAAAGAGAATGCAATGACCTTGATAAATTTGAGACTGTTGCTTCTGATACAACATCACAATTACCAAGAGCATCCAATAAGTGCTCTAGATTTTCATGACCAATCCTTTCTTCATTTTCCTTAAACAGCTCTGTCCACTGCTTTTCACTTACTTGAAATGGGGCATAAGCCATGGTGTTGACAAGGATGACGGCTCTCTCATAATTATTCTGAGCTGTAGCTTGGATTAATAGTTCAAAAAAGTAGAGAGGGTGAGGAATGTCCCCAGCTTCCAAAATCATGTCAAATGCATGCTCTAGTAAATACCACTGCATCGAAACCAAAATACGCCAAAAAAACTCAATGTTTAGAATAACAAGATCGAACAGTAAAAGTTGAAGAAAAATCATAATACAAAATCCACCAGAAAGGCATTTTATGTGATCCCTTTCGCTCCACTAGTTGTAATAATAATAAGGCAGTTGGATCTATCTAGTTCTGAAAATCAGCACTAAATATTATTTTGATTCTAAAGCAAAGCAAGAATTACCAATAAAGGTGCCCTGTTCAACCTCACAGGCACAAGCCTCAAAATCTTTTTGTGCCTATGAGCAATGTAGGCCTGAAATAATTGACGGGTTATCCTTTTTCACCAGGAGCACAAATCCAATTTAGGAATGGAACTCGTGCTCTTAAAAAGAAATATAGTTTGAATGTAATATAAATCTTATTGGATACGATTCCATTGGCAAATACAGAAAGAGAGAGAGAGAGAGAGCTGATATAAATATGTTTTCTACCTTGCCAGCTCTTGATGCTTCTACAAGTAATGACGCGTGTTTAGTCTGATCTAGCTGATAACCTGAGAGTGTCATCTCTCTGTACACATGCTCAAAGTATTCCCACTGGAGTGCACTAGCAGATACTTCTAACATTGAGCTATATGTGTAATCATCTGGTATAGCTGAGCCATCACCACCACCTTCTAGGGAGGTGTAATCATCTGATTTAACTCCCTTAATTTCCTCAAATAACTCTTTAGCTTTAGAGAACATATCATTCCGGCCATAAACTTTCAGCATGACATTTATGGTCCCTATGTTAGGGACACAGTGGTCTTTCATTTGTTTAAAGATATATATACAGTCATTGATATGTCCACCATCCATGGAAGACATTATCATGCCAGTGAAGGTAAACTCTAATGGCCTAGCATGAGGAAGCCTTTTAATCTTCTCAACCTGCATCCATTTTCAAAGAAAATGTATTTTATTCCTGGGTTATCATGTAATAAGGTCAGTAGCTATGTAGTCATCTATACCATAACCATAAAAAAAAATTACCTCCAGCATAGCATCTTGCCACCTCCCACAGTTGCAAAGGCAGCAAGCTAGCTCATAATATACACTGGCCGTCCCTATAACTCCCCTTCTTTCCATGTCCCTTACTGCTTCCACAGCTTCATTGACTTTACCTTCTTCCCAGAAAGTTCTCACCAGCACTGGTAGTCAGATCAAATACATATGAGCGGCCAAATATCAATACAAAATGCGAAGAAAGAATTAAATCCATTACCTTTATAAGTCAGGGCTTTTGGAGCTTCCCCACTTCTACTCATCTTTTTAAACAACTCATGGACAAGGTCATACTTGCCAGATTGCAGCATTACCTTATAACAAGCACCTCCTGTAAGCCTTGAATGCAAAGATACTTTTAAGCATAAAAGAAATCTAAAATGTAAGAACCCTTTCTTTACAGAATGTTCCCAGTATAAAGACTCTTTAATAAGATCTAACTTAAATGAAAAACTGAACCATCATATGATCGTGGATAACGACTTCACCATGTATCCCAGATAGTCAGATACACAGGGAAGATTCATACCTAAATATAAATTAAAAGAGGGAAGATAACAGTATTTACATTATAAAAAATTATAGTTACTAACTAAATAAATTGTTGAAAGGGATCTTTCAAGAACAGCTTGCCGAAAAATGGTTGATATTATACATATAAAGAAAAACGGTCTGCCTTCAGTCCAGAAAATACCAGCATTTCCTAACTCACATGAAACTGAGTTACCGAATCAGAGTTAGGTTGCTACCACCATAACAGGAAGATGATAACACAAGAACTACCAAAATAGATAGCATTCTTGATTATACCTTTTTTCTCCAAAAAAGAGTATGTTATATTGTACTATTCCGATACATGTGCTTGATAAATACCCAGTGACAGATGTTGAAATCCTGTACTTACCTCCATTGCAAGTCCATGTGTTGCTCCATTGGGTTTCAGACCACCCTTCCTCAGTTGCTTAAACACCCATGACACACCCTTCCATTGCTTTGATGGAACACAAGCATTCAGTACCTGTCGGCAATTGAAGAAATTTTACAATCAAATCAATCTGCCAACTGGCATATATTAGTAAGTTCTATGATAGTTATCCAGTTGCTTTCTTACAGCATTATATATGACCACATCAGGTTCAAGAATTGGATCCCAGTTCTTGTGCATTTTTCTAACTATTTTAGGTTTCTGCCTCATGCATTCCATAATATTCAGCAACTCTTTCAGAAGACCAGATTGACCAAGTGTAACAGCAATGCTGTGATATGCAGCCATATCAGGATATATATGGAAATCTCCCTGAATGAATTAATGGCAAAAGTCAATCCAGCAACACCATAATCACAATTAAAGAGGAACTATTACACAGAGGATAACCGTAGCACTTGATTCTTACACGCATCAAATTGAAAATTTGAAGGGCTTCCTTTGGCCTTCTTGCCTTCCCAAGAACTGCAAGAAGTTTTGTGTAAACAAACCTACAAAATCATTATTAATCTCTGCATCAGAGCTGGAAAAGAAAAGCACTGAGCACTCAGGTGGTGTAATACACTGGCTGAACACTTATATATCTTGCACCTTGCTCTGTAATGTCATTCATAACAAATTCCTGATCCAGGAATTCCTGCTCCCAAGCACCACAACAAATTCGGATCTTAAATGTAACACTATACAAGGACGTTGAACCATTTGAGTGTTAATTCTTTAATAAAAGCTGTTCTATTCTGCAAATGGATTTGATTGTCTTTGTATATGGCAGTCACGTCAGGTAGTGACTCAAATGATGAAAATGGTGGAACTAACTTAGGTCATACTGACAAATGGCCTTGATTTTGTCCATGTTTTAGAATTACATATAATACAAATTTTTTAAGGGGACTTCAACAAACGCATTAAACTAAAAAAATCTCTCCTGTAACAGATATTAACACGCATGATAGGCAAATAAGTTACCTGCTTTTATAATGCCTATGATCCTTATCATTGTAAACCCATTCGACCACAGAGAGCACTTGTTTCCAACTTCTTTTAGCACCAAGCTCATCAATAATCTTCAGCAGCTGGCCTTCAGTAAATGGCAAACCTGACAGCTTCATTATTCTTGAAAACTTCCAATCTCTCATAGTAATCTCTCTAGCACTTAGCCTTCATAAATTTTTTAAAAAAGCTCCATAAATTCACAAAAGAGTAAATCAAAACAATTCCTTACCGACAAGAAAACCACTCTAACAAGTTAAGCCAGAATCGAAATTCAACACGAACCTGTCGACAAGAAACCGTATCACCTCAGCCTCGCTGCGCTTCCGTCTCTTCTTTCCTACATCCCAGTTTTCGTTTTCCCCATTGAACCAATGTTCGTTGATTTCAATGTCATCATCTAAAACCCACTGCAATTCGTCCCTCTTTCGCGCCTCAAACATTTCTCTCAGTTCCTTCAAACTCTGCCTTTTCAGCTTTTCTCCTCCATACTCCTTATTCGCGCTGATAAGTTGTAATAATTCAACTCCTTTAAGCCCCTCCCATGGCTTCCCTACCATCAAAGCTTCAGGCTTGTCCCCTGCTTTGGCATCTATCGCTTTTGTGAACTCTTTGTATTCGTTTTTCAATGTCCGAAAGTGGTATTCTTCAGAGAGAGCTTGCTTTTGGGAATGGGTGAGTGGAGGGGACTGCTTAGCTGGTTCAGCGAGGCGCTTCAGTTTTCGGTTATGTTTTTGAATTTCTTTCTTGCGGAGAGTGTGGATAATTTTGGGTGTTGAGTTGACACCCTTCTGAATGAGGTTGCGTTTGATCTTCTCAGTGTCTGGTTCAAATTGGACGAAAACCGGTTGAGAGAGTGCCTGCAAACCTTCCATGGCGGTCGTGAAAGTGATTCAGATAATTTTGCTTTCGTAGAAAAGGGGCGGTTTCCGATAATAGGATAACAATGGCTGGGAGGGGACACATTGTGGGCTCAAGATATTCAAGCCCAAATGCAAATATTAGAGCGCGGACGATAGATTTTTCATTGACAAAATTATTGGGAAGATTAAAAAAAAAGAGTCAAGCCTCTCAAAAAAATAATTGTGTTGAATATAATTAATTAAGCATAATTGTTGATGAAAAATTTTTCAGACGACGCCTTGTATAGCTGAATCGCTGGCTGGGCATCGCCAGAGTTAACTTACCAAAGCATTGAGGATAATCAATCACACAAAATTCAAATTTACCCTATTTTGTGAACTCTTTTTCTCAGCAATGATAATCAATCTCGGGAAATATATAATAATAGTTCGGTTGAACTTGGTGTACAATTATACACTAATAATTTTGTGGGTCACTTCAACGTGATGCCTTTTTTAATACACAAATGATCGTATTATTATGTGTAGATAAATTTTATTTATAATGCACATCTCATCTTTTTATCCAAAAAGAAACATAGAGCTTCTGTTTGTAATGAGAGATGAAAGTTCAGCTTGTAACGATACACATCTCACCTTTTTACATGAACATTTTCATTTCTAATATTATATCTTGATTCCTATCAGACAAAAGTTTTAGAGCTTCAATTGTCAATTGTCACTACCATATCAAAAACTTCCAACAGTATACATAGATTAAAAGAAAAGACAAAATGATAGTTAAAAGAATCCGGCTGAGATAATGTATAAAAAAAAATGGATAATTGACATAAATTTGGAATTAATAATAACACACATTGCTGATCAATGAATATGATTTTCTACTGCAGTTATGCAAATTTTCTAATGATGTAATTAACAATATGATTTACTCATAAAGTAACCCTTGACAGTTGACATGTACGAAAACCTGTTTAAGTCCTCATCGGACAAGAATGCTATTACATCACAAAGCACCTGAGAAAAAGGGCAAGAACAAATCAATCAGCAACCAAGTTAGAAATGCAAATCCCACCAGCAATTTCCAGAAATGTATCCCAGAGAAATTACATTAGAGTTCAAAGCAGAGAGGAGCTTCTTAGCTCTTTGATTTGGAATGCTTTACAAGCCAATCAATAACAGAGTCAATGTTGGTCGAGTTTTTGCATGAGATCATGAAGCAGCAAACTTCTCTGTCGCTAATTGACTTTAGATCCCTGCACAACACACAGCTCTTTCAGCACTGAAGTAACATAAGGGGAAACAGGATAGGAGGAGGGGGGTGGGGGAAGAAGAGATGTAAAAGGGACATTTATCTTGCATTTGGTCAGTCAAAGCTTGTTTGGAAAGAGCGCCGGGCTTGTCAATCTTGTTCCCCAACACCAACAAAGGGATACCACTCAATGATGGTTTACTCAACAAATCATGAAGTTCACTTCTCGATATGCTAAGATTATCTGGATCAGCAGCATCAACGACATAACTGCAGGAAATATCAGAATAGAACAGCTTACCAAGTTTTTCAACTCAAGTGACAGAAACGCAAAACAAGCATCAGACTCAACCTATGTAATCCAGAGAAATTCGACCAATAGCTAATTGATCCAATTACAATTTTCCAATTAAAATAAAGAGAGAATTGCCACACACAAAAAAAAGAAAAAAAAAAGGAAAATCTTTCAAAAACAGAAAAATGACCCCTGAGTTGTTGGATTCTGTTTTTGACACAGATTTTCCTTACCTTTTATCTTTTCTGGTAACTCTCCTTAAAATAAAAATAATAGCATTGAAAAATAGGTGATCTTTAGGCAACAGCAAAGCAATGACCCATGGAACTATCTGACGACCAATGACCAAGTCTAGGTAGAGTTTCAAGAAGCTGTAGACAGTAGTCGCTTCCTTGCTATACTAACCCCTTTAATCATGCTAAACAATAATAATTAGGGCTTAATGCCTGAAACATGTGGCCTTTAAAAAACATTAACAAAATCAACTTGTACAGGAAAATTCTATTCACTTGTTCACTGGCAAGTACCTTTTAATTAATAAATCAACACAAAAGTCACGCCCTCTTCACACAGCCATCTAAATGACAAGTGACTTTGCATAACAGTCACCAATAAACAAGAACGGACTTTGGGTTCATAGAAGGAAATTAGAAAGGACATAAACTGGGTATAGTTAACTTCCTATGAATACTGAAATAAACAACCATCCAATTTGATCAGCAAGAACAACATCAGGGCTTTAGATAGACTTCACCTCTATTACAAAATAGTAACATGTGGGCAAATTACCAACACAAATGTTAAAAAACTAGCATACATGACATGTCTCGGTGTGCTTGTGTCCATGCCATTTCTCCTAAGAGAAAATTACCAAAAAAGAAAGAAAAAATAGAGAAAATTCTTTCTTCAAAGTAAGTAAGAAGTTCCATACACAATAGCAGAAACTGCACGACAGTAACGCTCCCACATGCTGCGGAACCTAGGTTGCCCTCCAAGATCCCATAATTTTATTGTAACATTGCCTTTTGTTACTTTCCTCATATTGAATCCCACCTGGAAACATATGACAGTAGATTGGTCAGAATATTAAACCTCATAGAAACCAATAAGCAGAGGAGAAAATAAAAAAATTATAAACATTTGGTGAACATAACTTACCGTAGGAATCATGTCCTCACTATAGCCACCCGTCTAGAAACAAGATGAAGAAGCTATCTTTCAGTGCATCAGCCCCAAAGTATAAAATAAGGGAAACCAATAGAAAGCCAATACAATTAATGCACTTACAGCAACGACATTTACAAGCGAAGTCTTTCCAGCATTCTGAAGTCCTATCAAAGATAACTCCATTTCCTGCTTGAAGAAAAGGCTGCAGTCAAATTTACAATGTAGTAAGCCCGTGTATTTTGAATAACGCAATCCACTCAGTTTAGGCCATGCATCCACATGATAGTATATATGAAGTCCAACTTGGTACAACCAAAAACTCCAAAAGTCGTGTCATAAAAGTGAGGTAGATTTGATGTAAACAATAGCCATCAACAAATATATAGAGAAAAGGGAGTAAAGGGCCTCCCAAAGAGCCAGGTAATAAGAACAGTTAAGAAGCACTCGATTTTCCTATGCAGCAGCTCGTCACTTACAGAAATTATGACATTTGATTCTCTACCTGTTGTCCCATCAAAAAAGTTATTTTTCATGGCAAACATGCTTAGATTATCTTCTCTGTAATATGGATAATTCTTTGGCATTTAAGTTCTTAAAGATATTTAAAAAAGAATACACTCGAAACTTCGCAGACAAACACATACTTCTGCTGACCAATCAAAAATTCCTCACATCATTACATTCAACATAAAAATTGTAGATCGTATAAAGAGAACTCAAAGGAAATAATACACGACCATTGCAAGGAATTACTAGACCTCCCCTCTTTTTTGGGGGTTGACGAAGGATTCCTTTTAATTTTCAAGCCAAATTATGAGTTGTCACTAAGCAGCATCCGTTTGATTTTTGGCCCAAGTAAATTACACATAAACTCGATGAATCACCAATAGGATTCGCGTAGCAAAGCATCCAGTCACTTCCAAAGAGGTTTGAACCCTTCGAAGGCACCAGAATCAAACTTTTGTACTCAGAGTAGAAACACAAAGGACGCACTCTTACAAACTATGCAGCATTTTACATGGTGTAATAATGAATTCTCTTCCTCAACTAAAAGAACTCCAGAATATCAACCAAAAAAAAATCCAATCCCGTCGCACGTTAGAAACATCCCAAACTAAAACCAAATTCTTTGAACAAATGCTTTAGACAGTGAACAAATGCTTTAGACAAGAGGGGAGCCAAAAAGTTTCTCTGTCTGTAGAATTATATCTTCTGGGCAAGTTTCAAATAGAAAATACACATTTCATAATGAACCTCCGATCAAAAATTCTTGGCTAAAAACCCCAGAGGAACAGAAAACTACATTGATTGACCCTAAAAGGAATAAACTCGGAGCTGCATAGTCAGAGCAAGGAAGCTAACCTGCGGAGCCAATTGAGAAAAGCTTCCCACAAACCCATTGCTTCTGATCAAGAAATATAGAAAGAAAACAGATCTATAATTCCCCCGTTTTAGCAGAAAGAAAGAAAGATCTAAAGGCTTCGCATCCAATTGACCTTTTAGAAACCTTCTCCTTCCCTCTTCCCTCCCTCGCCACTGCTTATCGTATTCATACAAACAGATGTTTTCATTGGGGAAAAAAATTCCCTTTTTTTTTTTGTATTTTTTTTCCCTGTTTGTCTTGAGGTTGAGGGTTTGTAAGCTGATCGAACGGTCTGGGACAATCTATTCAATCGTATCCGCAAATCGATGGCTCCCACACTAATTCTGAAAAGCTTAAATTGAGTTCGACAATGGTGGCGACGCAGGGGATTATAGCTCCTACCGTGATGAAAGCATGAAGCTTTATTTAGAGTTTGTAGATGCCACGACTACCTATCGCTGGACCAATCCGAAGAAGATTCGATGGCGAGTGAGCGATGTTCGGGATATAGTAGAGTTCCTCCCCACCCTCAGTTACAGCGCGTAATAAATACGAACTACTAAAAGCTTGCCAACATTAATAGCGTGTGAGCAGTGAGATTTTTTTGGAAGAAAAGACACCTCCGACATGGAGATTAAAAAAATCTTAAGCTATAATAATCTAATAAGGAATTGAAGGGAGTTGGTTAAGGTTGGCAAGTGTGAGCTGGACAACGGCGAAAACCCATTAATAGAAAAAAAAAAAAAAAAAAAAAAAAAGGGCCGGATAACGATAACGTCTTGGCTCGCATTCTTCCCGTGGGCCGAACGGGATGCTTCCAACCGTCAAAGGTTGGTAACGTGAGACTAAGATTTGTGATTGTGATTATGGAAGTGAGAGGGAACGTCATTTGCCAACTAGCATATCTCTAATCTCTATCATAATCGATAGATGACAAAAATACCAAAAAAATTGATGTTAATTGTTAGGGATCCCAATCCTTTCCCCATTCAACCGTATCAATTAAATTATTTTAAATATTTTTAATGACTTATATGGTGGCTATATTTTATGAAAATTCTAATGGTGTAATTATTATTATTATTATACAAGTATGTATAGTATAATTAATTTAGATGATTTTTTATAAAATTAAAATTTTTAGTTTCACTCATCAATCATCATACCTTTAATTTTTTTAACTAAAAAATCCAGTTCCATATAATTTTGAAGACAATAAGCAATTATGTAAAATATATTGAGTTTAAATCTTTGTATCATCATGCAATAAACTAAAAAACTCTAATCCTCTATTGGAATGTGAAAAAGGATGGAATTATTATGGGTACAAAAAATAATATGTCTTTGTTTGGAAAGTTAAGAGGAATAAGGGGAATTTGACTACTATGAGAACATATAATTTCCATTCCACCAAAATCAGTATCTCTAAAAATGGGGTGAAAATGAAGAAAAAACTAAACATAAACTTATATATTTTAAAATTACATGCTTATTTTTTAAAAATATCATCTCAATTAAAGTTGATTATGTATTGACCATGTAGCTTTATAACGTTATTTTCATTTTTATCCCATTCATTCACATGACACCTAAATAAAGAGGAGAGAGTTATTTTCTCCTTCGAAAACAGCCCAAAAAATGTTATTTTTCACTAAAGTTTTTAGCTGTGAATCTGTGATTTCTAATGATAGAGCTATAGTGAACAAATAATAGTGTTTAGCAAGAAATTATTTATAATGTGCTATAGTGGTTTTTTTTTTTTTTCGGGGCTAATGCTGGAATTGTGGATCTCTTGTTTGGAATTCATCTCCATCAATTATTTTAACCCAAAACAGGAGCATTTCCTGACCGTATTGGGTTTTGCAGAAAAGCTCCTAGGCCCATCAGGCCACTTTGCTAAAATAGGCCCAGATAATTCAATCGCAGCCTAACTTTGAATGCATCTCTTAATTAATGAGGAGCAATTGGAACCCAAACCCAATGGTGTTAAAAAGTTAAAAACTCATTTCATGACATCGTTAGTTAATTAAAGAACACGTGGGGTGCTGTGGCCAGGGGAATATTAGAGGAAAGCAAGGTGCGAGGCCATACGCTCGTGCAACTTGAAAGAAAAAGTTATTTTTATTTCTGGTTCATTCCCTGTTATGTTAGTGTGAAAAGTAAGTTAAAAGAAGACAACGAAAATAGAGACAAGAAAAGGAGAGAAAATAAAAAGCAAGAAGCTTAGCTTACATAGAAAGAGATGGAGGATGGAGCATGTCGCAAACAATATAAAGTGGTCAATTGCTTGGATTTGGGGAGGCAACAATTTCGGCTTATGATTCGTTACCTCCATCTCTAATATTACGATTTGTTCTTCCTTCAACATAACAAAAATTCTTCACAAAACCGTAGCCACAAGCTATTCTTACCTTACTCAGTAAGTCAGACCTGTAAATTCTCTTAACTCTGAAAGTTTGCAGTATTTTGAGGCATCAAATGGTGCTTTTTCCCTTTGCTAAAGACCCCAGAAAACAAACACTGCCATGTCCAACCCAATCAATCGCTTCCTTTTTCTTCCTCTGGTTTTGTTCTTGATTTCCGCTTCTGTGTTTCAACCAAAGTGGTTAGTGTTAGGATCCCCTGTTCATGAAAGGACCTTCAAGAGACCGGATCCTCTGCGACACTTCAAAAACTACAATGGACCTTTTGACGTTCGAAATAAGCATTACATTGCTGTAAGTTATTTTCATTTTTTGACTCATTCCATCATTCGTGCGTATAAGTATGGTGTATCCCCATGCAATAAAAACTGACATTATGGTACCCACTACCCAATAAAAGGGCAAACATGATATTATTACTGATGATTTTGCTGGTTAAATATAGGAATTTGTATTGATTTTGCGTATTGCTTTCTGATCATTTTCAGTCTACGGCATTTACAGGAGTCCACGGCTACGCAATTGCCGTAGTTTGGCTCTTATGTGGGTTAGCCTTTGGTATTTTCTTGATCGTCAAGTGTCTTAGCAGTGGCTCTGCCTCATTACCATTCAAAGACTGTTTGGACCCTTACTATATCCTAATTTTCTTGTTGGTCCTCTTCTTCACGTCTCTTGCTATGTAAGTCCTCAATGTCCTGTATGTTTTATATATTGCTGTCCTCTATACTTATGTCGTAAAACCGTAGTTGAAAAAACTGCGTGTAACAGCATTGCTTCCAGTTTCGTCCTGTCTACGAATCAAAAGTCCCAGCGGAGAACAGAAACGCTGAAGGAAACAGTTGTGGGAATAGGAGAAGATGCTCACGACACTATAACCCGAGTAATTAAAACGATGAAAGAAATGCAGTATCTTTTGCTTCCATATAATAAAAAGATATCTGGAACTTTGAATTCCACCATTGAAACTCTCAGAAGCGACTCGCGTGTCATTCGTCGTTTTGTTGACAGAAGTGGGCATTATTTCCACAAGGCCACTCATGCTTGGTATCCATTAATCGTTTTTCCTTAACTTGGGCATTATTCATGCTAATTCTATTCCCAATTCAATTGATTCAGTGATCATACCCGTTCTATGTGTCACAGGTATATAGCCCACATCGTGCTTGTGGCTATCAACCTTTTAATGTTGATTGCAGCACTAGGTGCGTATTGTTCCCTGCCCTGTTCTATGCTTAATTCAAATTAGCAATTCCCACAAATATTTGAATTTTTTTTTTCTTCCTAAATTGGTGGTCAGTTATGCTGCTGCTGCATTGGCGCCCTGGATTTATAATGTAAGGAAGAGCCATATTTTCAAGTTAATATGAATGTTAATTATTTATTATAAAGTCACTGGCTCTGTAGTGGCATGACTGATGTAATTCTGGCTTTGTTTCAGCATAATCTTTTGCTGTTGGTTCTTAACAAGCCTGTGCTGGATTTTGACTGGTTTAAATTTTTTCCTCCACACGTGAGTGCTGAATCGTTCAGACTTGCAAGTTCCAAGTGGGATTGAAACCGTTTTTCAAGTGTGTAGATGTTTTACAAACTGTATGTGCAGTTTTGCAGATGATGCATGTTTTGCTATTGAGGATTTTGAGCAAAACCCAAAAAGCGCTAGCCTCACCTCCATGTTGCCGTGCCTGAATGAATCAGACTCGGGGAAATTAATATCTGATATCGGCTACACTATCCACAATTTCATTATTGAGGTAGAGAATTTCACTGGCACACGCTCAGAAGAACATGCATAAATTTTATTTCTAGTGTTCTGACGTATTGATTTCTTTCTGTTTCACAGTTGAATTCTAATGTATCAGTGATTTATCGACTCCTAGGAGTAGATGGAGAAAGTGAAGACTTAGTGGGAGTTATAAAGATTTGTGACCCTTTCTCACAAGCACCAAACTACACCTACAGTCCAGAAAGCTGCCCTGAGGATGCCATTCGGATTAGCGACTTGCCAAAAGTAAGACAACACCTTAGAAAATTCATAATTCATGGTACAATATTACAATTCTTTTTGACTTGTAACACATTTGGATAATAGATCCTTGCAGTAGTCACATGTCACAAAAACGAAACTGCAGAAAAATGCACAAGAGATGGGAAATTTCTTTCAGAAGCTTCATACAACATGGCTCATGCTTATGGAAGATCAATTCAGAATTTGTTGGACATATATCCAGACTTGCAAAGCCTGTCACTATGCACCTTTCTGAAGAATGGATTTTCTGACATTTTGTTGCATCAATGCAAGCCCATAAGAGCTTCGACTAAACTATTGTGGTCGTTTATGCTAACTCTTTCCATTATTATGGTATTTTTGAAATTAGCTTGGTTAGCTGATGCTTTCCTGTGCTGGGGAAGATCCCTCTCTATATGTTCCCGCACTGCCAGAACCAGATAGGAATTTTAAATTTTTACAGATTGAGAAAGTAGAAATTTTATAATCAGGAAGTTATAGTATAGGAGATTAGGAGGAATACCTTTTTTTTTTTTTTTTTTTTTACCCTCATTTTTCTCCCAATTTTTCAAATGGCAATGTGAGAATAAGAAAAAATTGCACTCCATGCAGGTCGCAAGACGAGCCATGGACAATAATGTACAGAAATTATAATAATTTTTTGGCTTAATTGCAATTTTGGTCTTCCTATTTTAACCAATTGAACGTTTTGGTCCTCCTTTTTTAAAAATGAACTATTGAGTCCCTCTATATTCATAAAATGTACAAATTTAGTTCATTTATCTTTAAGTCAAAATTTTTAGGTTTATTTCAATGTGTAAAGTTCTCTGATTCATAATCTCACCGTTCAAATTGAAGAGTTACGTCTTGTGAATATTCCCATTAAATTTCAGCTCAATCTAACGATGAAAAAGTCTAAATTTTTGGTTAGATGAAAACTGATGGTTTTGGTATTTTGGGTTTAGTTCCACCGTTAGATCGAGCTAAAATTTAGTGAGGGGATTCACAAGATGTAACACTTCAATCTGAACTGTGGGATTATGAATCAGAGAACTTTACAACTTGAAATAAACCTAAGAATTTTGACTTAAAGATAAATGGACTAAAATTGTACATTTTATGAATATAGAGGGACTCAATAATTCATTTTTAAAGAAGGAGGACCAAAACGTTCAAGTGGTTAAAATAAGGGGACCAAAATTACAATTAAGCCTAATTTTTTTGGTTATACTTCTAATTCAGAATCGTAGTAAAATTACAACAAAAAAAATTATGTAATACTTCCTGTTATTATAGTATTTAAATGAACTAATGTTTTTAAAAAAATACCATAAAATCTCACATTCAATATGATTTAGAAGATTTTTTTATCGGGAATTCTATGATACTACATGAGTATATCATACTACACTGACGTGATAAGCATACATAATTTTTATATTTTATTATATATAAAATATAATTTATTTAATTTTTTAAATAAACTTAAAAACAGTTAACTTATACACATGTTATTTTTTTTATTGGTTATTTATATGTAGTATGACATACTACATAAATACTAAAAGTATTTAAGAAACCTACGTAAATTATTCTGAAGAATTAAATCATGTAATTAGATTTTAATTATTAAGAGATTTAGGTAGTTTATCCAAAAAAAAAATTGAGTTCAAACCTCTATCTTATTATAAAATAACAATTTATATATTGTAATGTGACATTATAGTATCTATATAGGCATGTGATATTATAGCAAAATTTAATTTGAATTTCCTGTATCATTTAATTTCATTGCTATAAGCCTATAACTGGGTCTGGGTGTAAACTTCACGAGTTTTGTATTGGGTACTTACCCTTTTCTCTTTTGAAAAGGAAAAAATCCTGTTGAAGAAACAGTGTAACTAACTAATATTTTATAATCCCTTGATCTGAACACCTGACCTGATTTATCCTTTGCATCATTTTTGTATCTGTCACGCACATCAGTTAAAATTTTCATAAAAAAAAAATTATTTTATTTTTATTTTTTAGATACAATTTTAAATTTAAACACAAAACTTATAATTTTTAAAAACAATCTAAATATCAAAGATTTTCTTATCACAATATGTTTCTTTATGTTAAATCCTTACCACAATTATACATCAACAAACAAATTTTTTTTTTTTGGGTTGTTGTTGTTTGAGATAAGTGGATTTTGCTGTTTGCCCCGATACATACAACCAAATGAGGATTTGCAGGATAATCTATTTATGCTTTTATTTTTCTGAGAATGGAAGCTAAAATACGAAATTATTTTGTCTGTTAATACTTGTTTTCAAGTATTAAATTTATTTTTGAAATTTTTTTTTGTGGTATTAAATAAAATCTATTCTAGTGTCTATTTGGCCTTGTTGTGAAATTTCTACCGTTTATGTGAAAAGCGTTTTCGAAAAACTGATTGTTATAGAAAAAAATAATTTAACTAGTTTCTGCTAAATTTCTACTTTTCAATAAAAGTTTTAAAAACCTAATTTTTATTTACTGAACAGTGAACACCGTTAAAAATGTCAAAATCTATGTTAGGTGACAAAGAATTACTTTTATAAGCTGTACAGATGCTCAGGCAACCGCAGTTAGCAAAGAAAATGGTCTTCTCATTTTCACACCCACAACACAAAGGTCAAAAAAGGAAAAAAGTGAAGAGTCGTGTTGTGGTCGTGATCCATCCCTATTCGGCATTTGCCACAGATTACTGTATTTTATATGCTGAGATGTCCACCTCCCCAAAATTGACTGTTCAAGTATCTTAATGGGCACTCAAGACTCAACAGTAAATTCTAGCATACAAGCTGATGAGCACAGCGAAGAGGAAAGAAAAATAAAAGCAACAAGGGCGAGAAAGCTGGCTATCGTGAAATCTTCTAGTTCTGGACCTGTCTCTACGCTAGGAACCGAAGGGCACAGGTTCAAGGTAGCAAGTACAGCTTTGGTCCCAAGTCAACGTCCTCAACCTCAGATCCAAATTATACCCCAAATTAGCAACCCAGCATCTTATTAATTCCCTCGCCTCTTATTTTGGACTGCGCTATGGACTCAGCTTAGTTCGGTGGTTGTGGTAATTTCCATAACCTTGAAAGCACCAACATCTGCAGTAAAATATATCCCATGTCCGGCAATTTTGCTCACTTCATATTTCGGGTGGTATCAGGTGAGTCTTCTACTTTACTCACACTTAGCTTTGTGGATTCTGATAATTCCGTAGCTTTGGTCATGCATATGATAGTTTTTTTTTTTTTTTNGGGGGTGGTTGGTGGGGGTGAGGGGGAGGGTGCAGAGATGGTAGAGGAATTTCTCATTCCTCCTTGGAAGCGATGTTAATGGCGGGTGTAAGCTATGCTGTGGGATTGTTAAGTGGATCTAGCATATGGGTTTTAACTTCGATTCCTATATTTGGATGGGAAAATCAGCATGTCTTATGTCTGTTATAGTGATAAGTCATTACAATATACAGAATTTTTCTTCGGAAATGATGAATTGCTGATAATGGATATTTGGACATGAAATGTGGTAATGCTGTAATATGATAGTGCTTTGAAATACTTCTGACCAGCATGAAGAGGGGGATGACTTGTAATCAACCGAATATTGGGGTTGATTGCAGTTTAATTTTGCGATTGAGATATATTTATAAATTATGAAATAGAATATAAATTCCCATTCTGCAACACCTTTGCTCTCAATTTGAATTTTCTTAAATCCCATTCCCCTGAACTGATTTTACCATTATGAAGTAGATATTGTATTCTCTACCATGTAGATTAGATTGGCTAATATTTAGTCGGGTTATCAGGTCTCCATAGGTTGCATTTTGTTAATTCCAGCATTATCTTGAAGATAAAAAGGAAGAGAAAATGAGGATGAGGAACAAATACAGGAAACCAACAACTTTACGTTGCAATGCAGGGAGCAGATGTTCTATGTCTGGTGTGGTGTGGAGCTTGGTAGGATGTCTTCTTTTGCTTCATTTATCTTCCAATTTTAACCACAAAGATGGGGGAGCTAGAGGGGTCCAATTGCGTGTGACTCATCATCCTGAATTCCGTGAACTTCAAGAAGTGGAAGAGGAGAACATTCAAATTCCGCCACCAAGGGGAAAGAGGTCTCCTCGCGCAGCAAAACGAAGACCAAAGCGGGCAACCACACTGATTGATGAATTTCTGGATGAAAATTCCCAACTTAGACACATATTTTTTCCCGGTCGGAAAAGGGCTATGGGTCCTCTGAAGGATGCAGGGAATGATAGTTATTACTATTATCCAGGGAGAATTTGGTTGGACACTGACGGAAATCCTATTCAAGCCCATGGGGGGGGCATTCTGTATGACAAAAACTCAAGGACATACTATTGGTATGGTGAGTATAAAAACGGGCCCACATATCATGTTCACAAGAAAGGAGCAGCCCGGGTAAGTCATTTATTTTGGAAGAGTATTGTTTTTAACTGTAAGTCAATAATTATCCCTTCCTATAGCTATAGGAGTTTATGTGGCTGATTCTATTGCAATTAAGCAAATTGATGGTTGTTGAAGAGGCTAGCTTTTTTTGTATATTAATGGAAGTTTTAGATGGTTTTGCCTCTTCTGGTTATTGAAACCAATTTTTTTAATTAAAAAAAAAAAGAAAAAAAGAGAAGGATTTCCTCACTAAGAAAGATCTGACTTGAATGTAGATGCATATTTGACTCTTATATCTACTTTGATCCTTCATTGTTGCTAGCTCCTTATTTTGACACGTATTTGATTTATGTTAGATTATTCTTGATGGGACCTAATGCTTCTTATCTCTTCTCATTAAATATCCTGTTTCTTGAGTTCCGAAAATTCTTGATGTCGTTCTTATCAATTATAAGTAGTTGGCAGAGAAGTGGTATTTCTTTAGCAGGTCTCATATGGTTCTAGTCCTTAGAGATGTTAATGACAATATAAGAGCTGCTTATTCTTGTTAGTTTTACTAAAAGGGGATGTAGGATGATCTTTCAATCTGACCAGTGATATTAGCTATTTTAAGAGTCTTGCTGAGGTGAAGCAAATGCAAATGGTATCATACTAAGAGATATAAGAACAACAGCTTCATCCAATTGTGGAATGTCGGATGGCACTCCAAGGTACTATCGAACTAGAGTTTGAAACCTGGATTCTTTAGTATACATTTGATATGGCATGAAATTAATATTGCAGAGGTTTACATTGTAAATGGGATACTTTGAAAGTGGACCCGGTGATAAGAATAAAGCTGAATGAGCTAGATTTCTATCTCTTTCATTTTCTTTTTCTTCAATTAAGTGAGATTATAGAATGGTTTCATATAGCTGAGCCGAACTTGTGAAGAGGTGATAACTAATAACTTGATTAATTTTGCCTCCAAATGTATCCCTGCTGGATATTTAGCTAAGGAATGATGAGTGGGCACTTTGCGTAGAAGGTAAGATCTTCTGCTAAAACTGAACTTGCGTAGGATTTCCTGAAAGCCATTATCTCCCATTGAAGTCTCGAAATTCCACTGCTAAGTGACTATAAGTTCTGCTCCTATATGTGAACAGAATATTTTTCTTTACCAGACATCCGGTGCCTTTCTTAAATGTCGCAACTAATTGAGTTGGCAATGTGATTTTAATCTGCAAAAAGCATTCTCAACCTATCCAGCTAAGTATTTCTTAAGTGCGGAGAATCCCAAGAAAAATGTTTCACCCAAGTTTTGCAAAATGAGTTGACTTGGACATATAACTAAATTCTTCAATCCCTTTGAGTTTGTGCATGAGTAAGAAAAGAACTTAAATCCATCGTATGCAAAAAGAATGAGAGGAAATGATGGCTTTACTGATCTTTCACATTGTGGTACCTTGCCCAGTTATTAGGGGTTTAAATGGTGGCAGATGCCAGGGAAACTCCTATCTCTTAACAAATAAATCAAAATCCGTGCTAACTTACAAACGTCTGATCACATAGCAAGTTCACATGTGGAGCGGCTGAGGAAAAACTTTTGTTGCCTAGAACTTGGGCAATTACTTCTACTTTCTGTGAGTATGAGCAAAGTTGGTAAAACATTTTGAGTGTCCCTGTGGAATGTTTCTGATCCCATGCCCAAGTAGTTATCAATTTCGTTGACATTCTTTAGCATAAAAAGGAGTTGTTCTATCTATACTCTCCCCCTTTTCTTTATCCAAATCCTTATCAACTTGAAATCAATCTGCTATCTCTCAATTACTGATCTATTTTCTATTACGGGGATATAATTGCTTCAACCAACCATGTATTTTACTCTGATGCATGCCTTTGTAAGAAAATTCTAACTAGTTTGTATCTCTTTCTCATTTAGGTGGACATTATAGGAGTTGGTTGCTATTCATCAAATGATTTGTGGACTTGGAAAAATGAGGGAATTGTATTGGCAGCAGAGGAAACAAATGAAACCCATGATCTGCACAAGTCCAATGTGCTTGAGAGGCCGAAAGTGGTTTACAATGACAAGACTGGGAAATATGTAATGTGGATGCATATTGACGATGCCAACTATACCAAAGCTGCTGTTGGCGTAGCAATCAGTGATACTCCCGATGGTCCTTTTGACTATCTTGGTAGCCAACGGCCCCATGGATATGAAAGCAGGGATATGACAATCTTCAAGGATGATGATGGTGTAGCATATATAATCTACTCCTCTGAGGACAATAGTGAACTTCACATTGGACCTCTAACTGAAGATTATCTCAATGTGACATCTGTCATGAGAAGGGTTCTAGTGGGACAGCACAGAGAAGCACCAGCGTTATTCAAGCACCAGGGCACATATTACATGATCACATCGGGTTGCACAGGATGGGCCCCAAATGAGGCACTGGCTCATGCAGCTGAGTCAATTTTGGGGCCTTGGGAGACAATGGGAAATCCATGCATGGGAGGAAACAAAGTGTTTCGACTTACAACTTTCTTTGCTCAGAGCACTTTCGTGCTTCCTCTACCTGGGTTCCCTGGTTCATTTATTTTTATGGCAGATCGTTGGAATCCTGCTGACTTAAGGGACTCGAGATATGTATGGTTGCCTTTGATAGTTGCGGGACCTGCTGATCAGCCACTGGAATACACTTTTGAATTCCCATTATGGTCAAGGGTATCTATTTATTGGCATAGGAAATGGAGACTGCCTCAGGGATGGACAGGATTCAAATAATCTAGGTTCACTTTGTACATTTGTGATCATATATGGAGCCTCTTCAGTATATTCTCCCTGAGTTGCATTGTTACGGACATGCTAAAACCTTCACGCCCACAGCTTCAGAACTCAGACCTAGAAACATGTCTTGATTTAGGTAAAGTGAATATTAGTTTGAGGGAGCGTGTATATGTTGAGAAAGATTATCACTGATTGAATTTTTCTAATAATCAAGTATTGCTGATCAACCCTTTCATGTGTAAATTATTATTATTATTATTTTGTGTGTGTGTACTATCTGTTGAATTTTTATTTTTTTCCTTTTCTGTCTTTTGAGTTTTGAGCCACACTGGAATTGCTTCACATGTATGCAGATGATATGGTATCATTTAATGCCTTCACGGGGTGCTCCCTCCTGGCATGTAGTTTGGCCACTAATTTAGTAACTTGTTGAAACCCAGATCAATTAGAAAACATGGAAACAGGAAGAGTGGCTGGGGGTTGATTTTTGGCTCTTGGAACTCAATATTATATTTTATAAACTTATTTACTTATTTATTACACTTTTAAAACTATTTACCTAAAAATTATATTTTTTAAAAAATTTTAAAAAAAACAAATTCTAACAATGTGAAGTTCATTGGACATGCTGTATCTCACATAACGTGTTTAGTGTGGACACGTCGCATGGGATCCGATGTGTCCCATGTGGCAAAAGAAAGAGAAAAATGTGTGAAGATGAAATGGAGAAAGAGAAGTTAAAAGTGAGAGAGAGATGGTAAAGGGTGACCACACTTGAAGAAAGAGAAAAAAATGGTGAAGATAAAAAAGAAGAGAGAAGATGAAAGTGAAAGGATGAAAGAGAAAATAAAATGAAAAAAATTAGATACATCGGATCTTAAGCAGCGTGTCTCCACTAAATATATCATATGAAATACGACGTATCTAATGGATCTCACACTATCAGATTTTATTTTATTTTAAATTTTTTAAAAAGTATAATATTTAGGTAAATTGTTTTGAAAGTGTAATAAATAAGTAAATAAGTTTGTAAAGTGTAATATTGAAGTCAAATAACGATTATTTTTCAACTTAGTATATATTTTAGTTGAGGCAATAGTATAATAGTAATTACTTATATGTTAATACATAAGGGAATGCAGAAAAGGTGAAATACCTAAGTTTCTCATATTACCCCCTTCTCTGTATATGAGAGTCAATTTTTAGAGAAACAGACTCTTGGATTTTTTTTTTACTCTTATTCATCTTCTCTTTTTTTTGTTTTGTTTTGTTTTGTTTAGACTTCCTCTTCACTTCTTTTTTATTTTTTAATTGATGAGTTTGCATTCTATGGCAATGGCGATTGGGAACATAATTATGATGTGTCTTGGATTATATTCGGACCCCTCCTGAAACACACGAGTTGAGCTTTCTGTACAACTCAAATGGACAAGGACATCCACTTGAAGATGACCCACACGGAGAGTTAAGCTGTTTTCGCACTAGAAAATGTGTCGTTTCATAATCTTTGCAAATAAAATTTTGGGCCATTTGTACCTATAAAGCTAATTTACATCATGTTTGCTTAATAATTTGGTTAAGACTTTGACAAGGTACTAATATATTGCTGTGGACTAGAATCTTGGACATCATCCTCCCTGTAAAACTCCAGAGTCCAGACAAAATATACTAGTATATTGTGTGTCCTTCATTATTATGTTCTTTAGTTTTGTTAAGCTCTCTTTTTCTTTTCTTTTTTTTTTTTTTAAAAAAAAAGATGTTATTAAGCAGCACTATTCTCATCTAAATGGAGGAAAGCCCATTGTTGGGCCGAATTATTGGAGCCCATATGAATTTGTACTTTTAATGGGCCCTAAAAAGGTGTACCTATCTGGTGTGGGCTCTTATATTGAATAAAGCCACAAACACAGGCAAATGTGGCTGAAAGTCGAAATGAATACCAACTATTTCTGTGATAAGCTGATGATTGAGAGCATCGAAGTGGAGATGTCGCGCATCAATTTATTTGCACGTTTGATCCTAATCTTTCCTTTCTTTTCCTTCTGCTTTTCTTTGTCTCCCCTTAAATACTATGCATTTTTAAAACAGAAAATATAGACACACAGACAAAGATCCTCAAGTACTATAGACTATAGGTTGGCAATTATACACTTGAACTAGCTTTTTACTTGAACCTGGTCCCATAACAACATAAAAGTTCTCAGCTGGTCCTTGTCAATGTAATAAATAGAAAAAGGATACCAATGCTTAAGCTTGTAGAAGAAGGTATGGGCCAGCATCAAACTCCCTTTAGAAAAAACTATATGAAAGCAACTATAACTACTTTTAAATCAGCAAAAAAAAAAAGGATGCAAAAAAGGGTGATGGGGAGAAAGAGCTAGAGTGGGCGATGTTAACGTGGAGGGGGCAAGTCTCATCAGAAGTGCAATATATGCAAGCCTAAAAAGATGAACCCACTATTCATAACATTTCATTTTCTTTTCATTATTTATTAACTTAAAGTTTATTGGCTTTCATGGGCAAAAGGTAGCTCTTATGAACCCTCATCTTACATCTCCATGAAAGAGTCAGGGCATGTGGGGTCATGAAAGGGTAAAGCTAAAATCTGTGACATATATAAAGAAGATAGACTTTAGAAAGAGGATGTGGAGAAGAAAAAAATGAAAACAAAGACATAGAGAAGGCTAATTCAAATAGAGCGTGATGTCCACTAAAACTTTTATGCCACTAATGACTAATTCTATACGCCTTTTTATGAGATTCCCCAAGTATAAACCCAACTCGGTGGCCGTCCTAAGATTCTATGGCCCAAAATCTAGATAACGACCTTGGTCTCATCTAAGTTTATAGATGGGGCATTTACTTAATAAAATCCCACCAACACCTTTCTTATTTAATCCCTACATATATCCTTAAGCTGAAATCATCTTTACACACCAAATACCAAACCCCATTTCTTTTTGGACCCGTTTGTTTGAGATTAATAATACGGTAGTCCACGTCTAACTACTATAAAAACAACTTAAATATTATGAAAAATACTAGACTATATGTGATTAAGATTATCTAATCCAGCTTAATGATGTTTTGTCTTGAACGTTAGTTAAGCTCACAGCCAATTATGCAGCTCATCTCTCTGGTCAAACTTGGACCAGAACCATTGGAACCTAGATAAAATATATATATATATATATATCCATGATCAACTAGCACCTAGAGGAAAAATTCTCCTTAAACTAAGTCAAACACATAGGAAAAATTCTCCTTAAACTAAGTCAAACACATAAAATTGGACTATGCCAATTAGTTTGGAGTATAAGAAATTAAATCACTACTATAGGGAAAACAAAAAAAAAAAGGCTGAAGAAATTAAGTTGACGAACTGATAATTTTCATGACACTGCTAAACAATTGAAAGCCTTGTTAATTAATTACTTCATACACATATGACATATCCTTGAAAACCATACATTTTCTCGGAAAAATGAAAAATTAATCACAAATGTTAACAAAAATGATGAAAATCAATATTGTACTTCATTTTTTTTTTAATACAAGCAAATTCCAAGTTCCAACCCTGTTAACCTCCAATCCTCTTGTCTTACCAAATTAAAAAAGTAATAAAACCAACGGCATATGCAAACTACCCAACGCACGTGTCAAAAAAACCACAAACACGTGCGAATGCCATCATCTACGTCAAGGCCTCCATGCACTGGCCCACACCACCGGCTGATCCTTACACGACAAGAATATTCCGGCATCGGAGCACTGTGTCATTGACCAACCTTCTTTGTACCTCCTCAACAAGGCTCTCACATCGTCGCAAACTTCGTCGCTAAATGAAAGAGGGTTGAAGTCGCTACCATGCAGACGCTGCGACCAGCGCGCCGCCGACTCGCGTCGCTCTATTGACTCCGACGGAGAACAAGCCACCAAGTCAACGATGGCTCTTCCGGCTGTTCTTTCAAGCATCAAACGCTCGTTGCTCGTCCTTGGGAAGCTCTCATCCAAGCTCTCAAAGTAAACCCTAAACCATCTCAAGCATTCTTGGAAACCTTTTACAAACTCATACCCGTCATAACCCACATCGAGATCAGCTTCTTCTTCCACCACAGTGATTATCCTCGGTTGTAATCTTCGAAACGAAGATATCAACATGTCCCTCTGGTTACCAACCGCTGAAACAGAATGCAAAGCATTCACACAGTTAACAGCTAGAGCTTCATCGTCTTTAATGTCCAATTCGGCCAAGTTCAAGTCTGAAAGATCACCAGCATGATGAATGACATTGAATTTAAAGGGTACACCCATAAGCCGTGCAAATTTCTCCATTCTAGTGCCTATTTCCTTCATAACCCTCTGAACAGCTGTGATGGAGCCACCGGCTCTGCTGGTCACCACCGTGGTTAAACGGAGATGCGGTGTCTCGTCGCTGCGAGTAGCCAATGCTTCAAGGAGGGTAGGCCATTGGGTGCAATATGTATTACTGATATCAACTATATGTAGCTTTGGTTCACCTTCCAAGGCTTCTAAGATAGCACCGTTGCAAGCGACATGACCAAACGTTGTCCAAGGGCTAACTTCTTGAAACTTCAAGACCATCTTTCTGGTTGATTCGAAGGAGCATGTTTTCTCGGATGCCGAGGTTAAGGTACGGTATGTACGGTCACCGGAGTCTGTCATGCGGCTAAACAAGGCTTGGAGAAAATAAGCGGCGAGCTTTTGATCGGTGTCACCGTAAGGAGAGCTGAGCTCATTGAGCATCCACATGAGTTGCTGGACACGTGCACTGTTCTTGTCGGCAATGGCACGTGCGGTATCCAGGAGGATATCAGGTGCCCACTTGCCGGAAAATTCGAAGTTGAAGTCACGGGAGGGTGAGAAAGAGAAATCAGTGGTGGTGGGAGTGCCGGAACTGTGTGTGTTAAAGGTAGTGTTAGGGGTGAGAGTAGTGGCAGTGGTGGTGGCTGTAGTGGAAGGGTGGGGCTGATAAGGATAGTAGTGCTTAGAAGAAGACGAGGACAAGTCTTCTTCATCCATGAAAAAGTTGAAGCATTCTTCGTCTTCTTGCTGGTAGTGATAGTTTTGTCTGGAGGATCTAGAGCTGCTAGAAGTTCTGCTGGTGGAGTTGAGAGATTGATCAGCTTGTGCTGGTTGATGGAAACTCACAAGCCTAAACAAGGTATCCATTTAACCCACAAGAGACCCACATCAATAAACTCTGTCACTGACTATGTTAATGTGTAAGTTGCGTTTGAATAGAAGCAACGGTGTAAGTGTTTTTAACAGTGGGAATTGGGGTAGTGGATAATGATTAGGGGAAGTTCATGAATTTGGATTCTAGTTACAATACTAAGTATAGGTTAATTTTTCAAAAAAAATGTAGACGGTCAAGGAGGGGGAGGGTGTGTAAGGAGAGACCAAAAGGGGGCTCTAATTGAGTTAAATTTTGGTCTCCTTTTTGTGTAATCGATGAGGAATGGAAGTGGGGTTGGGGGTTTCTTTTCTTAGTTATTCATCTTCTTTTATGGGGTGTGTCATGTGTGTTTCTTTTGTTTATTAAAAAATAAAATCTATGGAGAGAGGGGATTGACTGAAATGAGTTCCTCTGTGAATAGGGAACTTAAAAACTTTGTGTAGCGGTAGGGGTCATGGTCTAGCTGATGCTTAGAATAGAATTCTGTCTGACAAAAAGATGAAAAATAAGAAAGTGTGAGGAAAAGCTAGCAAGGAAGCGATCACCAAATGGCTTAGTGGATTAGCTTTTCATTCTTTTAGCGAAGAAAGAAAGAAAGAGAAAGAGCAATTTACAAGTATATGAGTGGGAGCAGGCGTGCCAAACTGCCAATTGGGTTTTGAGAGAGAGAGAGAAGAGTAAAGCTGCCGGCGTGAATCATCATCATCAAACCCACTATCATCTCTCAGCACAACCCACTCACATTCCTTGCCTCCTAATCCCTCTCCAAACTCTGCCAAAATTCCCACCTACTTTTTCCTTTTCTATACTATTTACATAAACCCATACATCAATATGTCATATAATAATGTTGTATCCTAATACCAAAATGTACCCTTCTCCAAGTTCTAGGGCATGCCTTCTTGCTTTTTTCTCCACCCATTTTTGATGATGGTTTATAAGAACGCACTAATCACTCCCAACTCTAGGCCAGGCCAATTCATTTCTTTCAACACCAATCAACCCAACCCAACCCAAACATATACATCTCTTCCCCTCTCATACTCCCCAAATGTTTATATATCTATTTCACTAACTGTTTTAACTAATTTTCCATTTTATTGCTTTCCTACCAATTACTCAGCTTCATTTTCCATTCGTCAAACTCAGTCTTAGTCCTCTTTACATTATAATTTAATCCTCATTGTGGCCCAGAGTAGCCTCATTACAAATTGACGTCCAATTCTTTTAAAATCCATGTTTCAGAAATATTATTGTATTTTTTTGGTCGGAAGGGGTTTCGGTATGTCCACGTCTACTTTTTAAATTCAACATTATTAGACAGCCGTAGCTGTACTTAGTTTTTTCTTATGTCAATTGATTATTGAGCAGATCTTGTTTGGAAACCTTCCGTGTTTGTTTCTCTGTTTTCCTTCACCAATCATTAGGAAAAATCCATGCTTGAACTCTTTGTCCCCCGCTTCGATGTGGGCCTTGGAGCCATTTTTTTTCTTCATAGCCAGTAGTCATTAATCCCAGACAGGATGAGACAGGTTCTTACCCCTATTGAAATCCATGGCCACATATAAATGTGATAGAGGCCTGATCTCACTTTTTTTTTTTCTTTTTTATTTGGGGGTGGTGGTGAGAAATTGAAGAGTTCCGAATTTTAATTATAAATATTAACAAGTTTAATAGCCTTTTCCCTGATGTCAATTAAATGAATAAACCAAATAAGACATAGACGTTCACGGCTTCATTTTGGTGACTTTTATTTTTCTCTTTTATTCAATAGGTGAGCCCCATTGTATTCTACTTTATTTATATTGAAAGCCACTATCTATTATAAGAAAGCATATAGTTGAGATGTCACCACTGCCTCAATTATAATAAGATAATTTTCCTTCGGACTATAGCGGATATAGACCGTGTCTGGCAAGTTTAAGTTTAGTTTAATCTTAAGTTATAACTATCATTGTTTTCAAGCAAAAGAAGAGAAAAAAAGGTATTAACTCTCATTATTCTCACTTACTCTGTTTTCAGAAGATGATATGAAGAATTACAAACTAATTTTAGATATAGATAGATCATCATGAAAGCAAATAAAGAAACGAACACGTTTTCTCTTACCTTAAAGAACTCGTCCAACCTGATGTGCGAACTAAGAAATAAAAAATCTCCAGATGACTCGACAAGGATCTAATCTAAACAATTGAATCTTTTCTTTCTTTTTTCTCTTTCGCTAATGTAATCAAACCCAACACCCCCACCCCACCCCCCCCCCCCCCNCGGCGGCCGGGTTTTGCCCCTTAATCCTATGCTAAATTTGGTGGTCAAGACTACGAAGTCAATGAAAGATCATTAGTTCTGTTTAAATTTACTCAATCACTTACGATACCAATAAAATTTGCTTGCACAGTTGAAGTGTACATAGAAAAGGGCAACCTCGCTGAAACTAGTACTTCCACCAGACCACCGAGCAAGAATAGAAGAGAAAAATTCTCTGCCAGCAAAGTCAATTGATTGGATTGGTAATGTCCCAAAAAGTGAAGATCTGACAGCTGTTAAAATAATTTCATTCTAGTGCACTTACCTGGTAAAAAAACAAAAAAGTTACTAGTACACTTAAAATCTCTCCCATTGGGCCAATGAAGTTGTAATAGTATTTGTGAAGCCAGAGCATCAATTATATAGGAAAGCAAATTATGAATTTCTGACAAGATAGCAACGGAACATGCTTGCTATGTATGATTTCCAGTAACGCACTTCGAGCAAAATGTTTTTGTTCTTGTAACCATTACATTTCTCGTCAAATACAATTATTGTACACATCCTAAGAAAACATAGAGTGCAAAAAATTTTCCCACCACTCTCTCATTTTTCCCAATGTAAAAGTACCTCCTACACCGGGAACCTCTTTAACAGTTTGT
Source organism: Cercis canadensis (assembly GCA_003255065.1). Taxonomy (NCBI): domain Eukaryota; kingdom Viridiplantae; phylum Streptophyta; class Magnoliopsida; order Fabales; family Fabaceae; genus Cercis; species Cercis canadensis. The sequence continues at coordinate 239,833 of QAOA01004423.1, forward strand.
ACATATGGTACAATATTGGGATTCTTACCATGCAGAAAAATCTTTAAATCCACCAGAAGAAACTCCCGCTTTTCTTTTCTTTCCTACAATGGCTGTACTGGTGTCAACAGTAGCAGATTCAGCTTGAGCATTCCTAGCTTTCAGGTATTTGCCAACACCACCACCGCCCATGTCTCCAGATTCTGAAGTTCCAGCGCCTGGATTGCTATACCATGCGCCAATCTTATCCTGAAAGATAAACCAAAAAAAGTCCTCTATATTAATAAAAGATAGAAACTATAGAACTAAACAATCAGTGAGAGGTATCCAAGGTCCTGAAACAAACATTATCTTCATCCTCAGCAGTCTTCTCTTTGTCATTCTCCTGCTTTTCTTCTTCATCTGGTTCTGAGTAAGGATTGACAAAAATCGTGACACTTGTTATCTTAATTTCCTCCTGCAAGATAGAAGATGAATAGAACATGAGACATTGTTTGAAGACGTAAACTTCATACTTGATAATGAATCTTTTGAAATTATCAATTGTCCCAGAAGAAATAATGATCAAATATATGAACTCTTCAAACCAGAAGAACCTTGCCACTGTTTAGCAAATTACTGGCTCTTGGGGCACAAGGCACGTGATAAAGCACGAAACTGTGCTCAATAAAGTGTAAACTCTTGCGATCCCACGTGTTATACAATGATATGTAAAAATCCACAGTAAAAAGTTGATGCATACAACTGCGACCAAACTAGCTAGACAATAATAACCTAAGGAACACTCTCCAAAATAAGAAAATTAGTAGAACATCAAAAGAATCTTCTTATAGAGCAGTCTGCAATACATAATAGCCTATTTGTCATTACTCAGGTTGAAACTTCATGCAATGGAGACAAATTAAACAAAGAAAACCCGTAAGAAACTAATACATCACCAATTCTAAAAGGTATACACAACTCACCAGAGGTCGGTCATTGTCATCAACGGGAACCTTTTCCATGGCAGCTAGTGTAGTCAAGCCACCAACAACTACGCCAAAAACCGTATGTTTGTAGTTCAAATGATTTGCAGACTTGTATAGGATGAAAAACTGGGAGCCATTGGTGTGCGGACCACTGTTTGCCATGCTAACAACACCCCTCCCAGAGTGAACCAATTTGGAATTAAGTTCATCTTTAAAAGGTTTTCCCCATATTGATTCACCTCCTCTCCCAGTACCAGTAGGATCACCACCTTGTATCATAAAATTCCTGCATGAAATAGAAAACAAGACATCTATATGAGTGAGTTGTGGTTAACTGAGTGGAGAAAGAGGGAACAAAAATTAAATTTACCCAGAAAAGATTGCCACCGTACCTAATGTTTCTGTGGAAAGCCACTCCATTATAATATCCACGTTCACAAAGTGTGATAAAATTCTCACATGTTCTGGGTGTTATATCACAGTGCAGTTCAATATTCAAATCACCATGTGTTGTATGCAGCTGAACATATCCTTTCTTCTTTGGATTCTTCTCAACTTTTACATATTCAAATTCATTCTTTGTAACTGGATCAAAAGATGTTGAAGTGAAGGATCGGGAAGCAGCACCAGTTGTGAAACGGCTTTTGACCTGAAAAAGAGACCTTGTATTAGAAGCTGATAATGGAGATTAAAAAATTATGGCAAAAGAATAGTGGTCCTCTCTTCAAATAGCACATAGAAATGCACAAGAGCTCCCAATATGTATTACACTTGATCCAAAAGAAGTCAAATCAGGGAAAACTTACAAGCTTTGCATTCAATGGTGACCTGTCACCAGACATATGCATAGCTATCCTAGCAGCAGTTTTATCACTTGATGAAGCTTTAGCAGCAGCTGCACTTCTTCCGTGAACAGAAGCAGATGCTGCATCTACAATACTAAATGCCTGAGAAGTTTTAGACTCTCCATTTGAACTTATTCCCGAATCCTCTTTAAGACGCGACCTTGCAGCTAAGATGGCAGCAAGTGCAGCAGCCCTTTCTTTTTGTGCCTTGTTACCACCTCCGCCATGCAGTGCGGTTTCCCTTCCTCTCTCAGTTCCAAGCTCCTGAAGCATTTGCTTGATATCCCCAGACACATTAATGTTATAGGTTGGATCTGAAGCCATTTTCTGTACTTCTGAGAAAAGGAAATTGAAAGTATCATAGCCAATACATTTTTTAATTATAAAAAAAAAAAAGAAGCAAAATCATCAACATCAAGAGATCCATAACTCACAAAAAAAAGGAGTTGCCAACTGAAGCTTACCTTCACCATCAACTTTCAAATTTTTTTTGAAGTGATCAAAATCCAGAAGAACCTTGCTATCAAGTGCATTAGGATTCTGCAAAGAGTACATCCACAAACATCAGTATGTGCAAGCAAATAAGGGAAAAACAAAGGACAAAGTGTTTTCATTTACTGGCTAAAACCTGGATTGTTATAAGATCATCCCTTGTGAATGGCTCATCAGTGAGCAGCTCCTTCCAGTTTTTTGTCCTGATGTTTAATTCTTTAATTGCCTATTTTTCAAGAACAGAATTATATGTACTATCTACACAAATAAAAATTAGTATTATTTACACTAATGATTCAGAGAAAAGTAAACCTCGTAGCAGAACACATTCCCTGTGGTCTTCACAGCCACAATATGAGTAAATTCGGTGAAAACTTTGTTTAGCACAGGACATTGATATTCTCCTGCAGAATAACAGTGAAATGTTTAGTAAATAAACGACCAAAGCCTAACTGGATATACAATAAACACATCCAAGAAAGCCCCCTAAGAAACCACCCTGCGGGGAAAGAAAATGCCATATCCATGAGAAATTATAGGTTTAACCAAGCAAGGACATGGCTCCAAAAGAAGAATGATACTAACCTAATTTAACAGACACTACTGGCGAATAGTTCAGTCTTCTCAATCTCATTATAGATTTTGGCAATTTAAAACTTTTAATGCATTCCATCCACAGTCCAACATCCAGTAGGCCCTACAGATGAATAATCAACTATTACTTTGAAAGAATCTTCATTTAGCAGGGCAAAAATATGATGTTCTTATTGTAATAAGATTTCTCAAATTTTGTTTGGTCAAGTAATCCTTGGAAATTCTCAGAAACTTTTAGCACTTAAGAATTTTATTAAGGATTTTGGATGGAAGTTCTCATTGGGTTTCATTAAGGATTTTTCTGATAGGAAGTCTAAACCTTTTTTTTTTTTCTAAAAAAAAAAAAAAGAAGAGGAAGAGACTTAAGTGATATATATCTACAAATTATGTCCCGAAACAAATCCCAGGTTTTGGCAATAGACTACTCCTTGTCTATAAAACATTGATTGCACTCTTCCATATCTTGAACTTCAAAACTCCTAATCAACAATAGGCCAAAGTTATAAGCAATGAGTATTTTTATCAGGAGGAACTATAGGAAGTAATTTTGCCTAATTATTTGTTCAATCAAGAACTCTATGAATTATTCAGAAAATCCTCCATGTAACACAGAATGAGGTCCCCCTGCTCTTCCATATCATGATAAAGTAATTGAACTGTATTTGTACATTACTGCACAAAGTGCAAGTTCAAAAGTATGCCAAGTACCTAAAAATCAGAAGTAGGACATTGCACTTAGGTTTGCATTTACTTAGTGCACCAGCAAGAACAGGAGCTTATCCAAAACAGAGGACAACCTGTCTTTCACATATATCTGCACCTTATAACGCAGGACCTTCTAACTCAAAGTTGTTACTGTATCTAAGACATTCTATATAAATCATTCCAAAACATACTACAGTTTGTCCAAAATAACTAATTCTACTAAGAACAAAATGATTCTTGAAAAAAAAAAAAAATAAGTGTCATATCTTAAGTCAAAGCACCTCTCAAGAAATTATTCTTTTCCAACATGATCAAGCTGAAGACCTATCACAATNCTAAGACATTCTATATAAACCATTCCAAAACATACTACAGTTTGTCCAAAATAACTAATTCTACTAAGAACAAAATGATTCTTGAAAAAAAAAAAAAATAAGTGTCATATCTTAAGTCAAAGCACCTCTCAAGAAATTATTCTTTTCCAACATGATCAAGCTGAAGACCTATCACAATGCCAATTTATTTTCATACAACTGATTCTAAATAGTGGACATGAAAGAAGTGAAAAAAGGGAAAAAAGCTTCTTATCACATTGTGACTTACTCAATGCCTCAACCCAAAGGTCAATGTAACAGCATCAAGAAAACATCTTCATAAAATGAAATGCATGTAAAAGAAGGAATAAAAGAAAAAACAAATAAAGGAAAGCCCGTAGGTGCAAAAATTATTGTAATAAGAAGGAACCTTCTGCATTTTTGTGGAAATTTAGTGGAATGAGATCCTCCTGCTTCAACGGAGCTCCAGTGACAGGATGCTTTCCATATTTTATAATATATGGGGTTATATTCCTGCAGCCAAATTGCAGACCTAATCAATCAAACAACTAACAGAAACGAATAGAAACACTTTGAAATAATTGAACTGTAAAATTTATAATGATCATGAATGTATGGAATAGATCGATACCCACATAACATCAAAAACGCTCCCATCAGCTGTGCATACCGGATATTCAAACGGCGTAAACGTGAGCCTGAATAAAAAAATTCCAGGTATAAACATAAAATTGAAGGATAATTAATAATTTCAGTGAGAAGTGCAATATTTATATATTGAAAAGTGAATAGAGAGAGTTCGTACGCGCAGCAATAGAATGGAAGACGTTTGAATGCAGCGCGATTTTCTTTGGATTTGGCGCCTCCCCATTCCGTTGCCCACTCTGTTTTAGTGATGAACATCCTGTCTTTGCTATGCTGTTTCTTACCCATTGTGTTGCCTCGGAAATAGCTTCAAATAATGAAATAGGGTTCTAATCCACTACTTTGATACAGTTAATTGAACTTCCTTTTCGCGCAGAGACCAGCTCGGAGAAATCCACAGGCTTCTGCTTCTGCTTCGCTACTTGGCAGTTGCCGGCAATTTTGGGAGAGAGCGAATATGGCAACTGGATATTTTTTTTGGTTCTCAACTCTCACAACCACCTCCGACAGCATTCGCGTATCACCGCGCGCGGCTGTGTAGAATTTTTCTTTTCTTTTCTGTTTTTTTTTTTTTTTTTTTTTTTTTTTTNTTTTTTTTTTTGTAGACTACGGGGCAAAAGCCCAGCAACAAAAAAAACTACAATAATCTTTTCTGTTTTTTTAGTGATAAAAAAATAAAAAATTAATTTAAAACAATGGCACCAATACAATAAATCATCTTTTAATGATTAAGTCACCCGGCAAAATTTTTATAATGGAGATGCACAAGCAAAGATAAATTCAAGAGTCTTAAGCACTGTGTCATTAAAGGGCTTAAATGGATCTTAGATTTTGGGTGGGCCGTTTCTGCTTTTTTGGGATAAAAAATATGTTATTGACGCTCTTCCGATCAATATTAGAATAATTTATTATTATTATTAGTTTAAAAAAATATAAATACCATTCCTCACTAAATACGAGATATATATATATATGCCTTTACTCCCTCAATCAAAGATAAAAGAGTGAAAATACAAAATTTTCTATTTTCTTTTTCTCTTTTAACATTTTACCTTTCTAACCAATTATTTTTGGGTCAAGTATACTAACTGGTTGAAAACGAACTGGGCCTATTGAGCCCGCAGCCCTAGAAAGCCCAATTTCCCTCCGCGTTCCTCGCCTGATCGCATCAAATCGCAGAAATGGTGCGGGCCTCGACTCTGTCCCAGCTCCTACCTCTCAAGTTCCAAACCAAATATTTTTAACGCTGACAGCCTGAAAACCTAGAAAGTACCGAAATGCCGGGTTTTCTGCCGTACCAGTTTCGGGTATGCTTTCGAAACACGCAATACATCTCTTTCGCTGAAACGCCAGTTATTTTTTTATTTTTTATTTTTGCATTTCGAAACACGTTGTTTCGAAACGCCAATTTTTTGCTGAAGGCGGAAAACTAACTTATGCGGAATGATGTCGTTTCATATAAGTGGCAATTCCACATATGCCATAAACGACGTCGTTTTTTAGCTGAGCTATTTTTTCACCATTCTTCTCCCCAAAATCACAGTAAATACAGAACAGATCAGAAAAATAGTTGTTACTTATTTATTAAGAATTAAGAATTAATATTTTTTATATTTGAAGAATTTTAAATTTTTTTATTCTATTATATATATATATTATACCGTGGTGTATTTATTTATTTTTTTAAAAAAATAACATCCTGGCATTTTATACCGTACCAGATATGAAACCTGTAGCCGTGCTACATACCTGAAACTTTTTTTTTTGGTATTCTACGGGGCCAAAGCCCAGAAACAAAGAAGAAACTACATACCTGAAACTAATTCTGAAAGTGAAATTGTTACCAGAGAAAAAAAAAAATAGGATGGGAGAACCTAGTAATGGCTACCACAGTAGCAGCGGGGAGGAAGACGGCGATGCGGCATGGAGATCAGCCATCGATTCCGTTGCCAGAACCACCAGCTATATCTCTTCGTTCATGAATGGGTTTTCTGCTACCTCCAAGGAAAAGTCAGCTACCAAATCTAGTGACCCGAATGAGAATGACGGAGATTATCGAGGGCAGAAACTCCAAACCCAGCAGATGAAGCACTACCAAGTCAAGGTCAATATTTTCAGCTCCCATTCTGATACCTCTCTATTTTCTTATAGGTGCTTGAGTGTGTGTTTTGAAGTTGCTAGAAAAAAAGGGCATTTTCCCCTCTGTTTTCCTGGAGAAATTGGATTGGCCTATGTAGTTTGTTTGATCATCAAGTTCACATTGCTTATTAAGTTTATGGTGTTCAGTTTACATTCTGATAATCTCGCATACTGTACGGCACCTTTTGTGTTACAAATTGATGAATTATTGTTTGTCTCGTCTTTAGACTTATGCAATTTGCTGCTGAATGCAAATTCACTGCAAAAATGAACATGAGATTAACATGCCTTATATTGCAATTTACCTGGGAAAACATGCACCTGTCATCGACGGATAAACCCACATTTAATGGTGAATTGGAACTAACAAAGTTGGAAACAAAAGTCAGCATAACTGTTTAGAGCAGAATTTGGAAGATCATATATCGGACCTTGTCTTCTGGAACAATGTGTAGACTTCGAATAAATATAAAAAAATGTATTATGTGTTTTCTCAACTTATATAACTACAGTTCCTGGTAGAGGTTTTCTGCTGTCTTGTCCCTATCCCTATTCTCTGATCTCTCAGTGATGATATATTCTGTATCTGGTCTGTGAACTTCTTTATTCCCTTGCCAGCATGTGTGGGAGCTATTCATGTTCTTGACAGGCACAAAAGCTTTTGAATGACATCTTAGAAAATACATTAGAGATTGTGAAAGAACCTTTCCACGTCCTGGATGAAGATCCCGGCATCAATGACGGTGGCATTTGCTTGTTTAAACATGCTCAACCTGGAATAGTGTTTGATCATGTTGGTAAGTTAGGCTTGTGCTCACTCTTGTCTGCTTCTAATCATGACTAAAAGAACAGCTGCACTTGCTTGTTATAAATGTTTTATTTTTTGGTTTAGGAGAGTCTGTCTGGTTCCTGTTTTATAAATTCCTTTTCTTAGGAACACATACAAGATTCAACACCACAAAAGGATCATGGTGATCCGGGGGCTTTATCTAGTGTTGTTGGCAGTGTTTGCCTCTTTTCTTTAACAAAAGACACACTATTTCTTACTCTATTTTCTACATGCTTCGGAAAAGATCTGAAATATAAAATAGCTGCTTCTAACAGTGCTGCTCTTTTCAGAATAAAGGACAAGCACCCAATTGTGAACACTAACAACTGGAGCCTAGATCATCATTTATCTCCTTTTCCAGTGTTCAATCTATTTCTTGTTTACGTCAGAACATTATAGTTTGTCACTTTCAGTTGCACATTGCTTTGTGATATATTGCATCTGTGGTACAAGGGTGATAATCTGTGCTAGTTAGCCCATTAGGAACCCAAATAAAAGAGCAGTATGCTTGGAGCTTCTGTTATAACACTTTGGTCTGGCCCAGCTGGTTGATAAAGAAACGGAACACCGGTCCAGGTTATCTGGACCATATATTTGTGTAAGTTGAGCAAATTTAAGCTACTTGGACAGGCTTATAGAAAAACCATCAGAGTTTAATAAAGTCATAAACAGTTGGTTTACTAATTGTAATATGTTTACACCAAATTATTGATTTAAGGAATTAAACACCAAGCTTGAATGTTGAACTCAATGTATATGCATGTCCACCATTTCTGATTGCTGCTAAACGGATTTTACATTCTCAAGTACTGATGCCATTAAAGGGGTGTAGTGATTGAAGAGGTGTTCTGTGTTTTCCTTTTTATATTAAGATTGTAGGAGAGTTAAAAAAAATATACTTTGTGATGTATGTTGGGTTTAACATTACCAAATTGTATTTGTATGTATGGCTGAAAATTATGCGAATGGCTGCAGATGAACCCCAACCACCAAGGAAAAGACCTAGAATACTTCCTGGAGAAGAGATTGATGAGAAATCAAAGAAGGTCGTCTAGCCTATCTGTAGATTTCTTAGTGCTTATTTATTTTCTTCGTTAATAATGTCAGTTATTTTCTTAACGAGTACACGGTGCCTCAACAGTTTAAAAGACGGATTCGTGCTGTTGCTGTTGATGGGAAAGATTTAATAGCTGCAGCAAGAGATGCATGCCAGAATTCATTGGCCAAACTTGAAGCTAGAGATGCAGCAGCGAAAGCTGCGGCCAAGAGAGAGGAGGAAAGGGTTGAAAACTTGAAAAGGGTTAGGGGAGAAAACTGGCTACCTTCTATGGCCGAAGAGATGCAGGTTAAAAGGGGTTGGTTTCATGTTTGAAAATGAGGATTGCTTCACAAGTTTGTTTAAGCACTTCCCGTAGGGACATCAGATAAAATTGCGATGCGATGGACCTCTATCTCTCTCTTTGTTGTTAGCAAAATGGAGAAATTACATCTAGAAATAGATGAAGCCCATGAATCCTGTAACTAAAGTAACCTTAATACGGGGTTTCTCCTCCTTGAAGCGTGCCATACGGCTAGTCGGCTACTCTATAGATGCAATTTATTTGTCAGGAAAACATTGAATTGTGAGTTACGTTTTAGAGTAAAGCTAAATATTTTAAGAGTTTTTGTAAAAAAATCTATATAAATAGTCTTTCATATGTTCAATCATAATACTTCTTAAATTTGCAAGTTGATTTTGATGACAAAAACTTGAAACTTTTAGCTTTAAGAGAAGGAACGAGCGCAGCGTGCAATGCACGGGGGTTATTAGTTAAGCAGACGCAATCATTAAACTTTGCACTTCTATTTTGGTAATTCCATCTCCTCTATACGTTTGTGCGTGCGTGACTCTGGTCACTGCCTTCCGACATCCAAGTTAACGTTAATTAAGGCCCAAACAAAAACAAAAAAAAGGAAACATCGCGGAAGCAACAGTCTCTTTATCTGGGAGTTCCCAAACCAAAGTAGGCTCACAAGGGTGAATTCTGCTTTAGAAACAACAAAAAGCAATAGAGGTCCCCCTAAGCATTGCAATATTGCTCAAAGACATAACAGAAAAGTTGAATTGGCGAAGGGTGGTTGTGCTTAGTTGAAAGATGGCCCATTTGGTAGCAGTGGTGGTGGAAGGTGTTAGTGAGTTTGTCAGAACGCTTTGGGGTCTTCAAGAGCGTCGGTGGTCTTTTACTTTCAACATGGTGAGCTCTGCTTTGGTGTCAGTAACTATGGCGTTAGTGCTCTGCTTCTTGTCCATTCATAGACAAAGACGAGGTGATATGGTCTTTGCCACTTTCTGATGTGCTTCTTCTCAGATATCCAATATTAATGTTTCCTTTCTCTCACTCTTTCAGCTCCTGTTGTGATATCAAATTTGCGTTAAGACTTAAGATATGTTGGTTCCTACTAAAGGAAATAGAAAGAAGAATGAGCACTTTTAGCCATCACCTAAAGAAAACCCACATAAGGCAGTGGTTTGTTTTGGCAATTTGACGCCCTTACCTTTGATTAAAGCGTAATTTGGCGAATGTAGATTTCTTATTTAGATATCCATGCTTTTGGGTACAAATTTGTCATTTAGCTCCTCCTCGTACATTATCTTCATTAGGTCATGTCCATCTATAGCATAAATAATGGAATCTAGAACAATTATAATGGTTTCATAGGCAGGAGTTGGAGGAGGACGTAGCAATCGGGTCTCTATACTAATTGTGAGATTCATATTTGTAACCCACCACCAGATGAGGTGGTGAAGTAAGGGATAAATTATTATAGAAACATGTCGTGTACTCTATTAGCGCAAATGCAATTGCTTTGCTTGAGCGTTACTGGTACTGGGGCTCTTCTTTTCGAAGAAAGAGTCCCTACAATCCCCATCCCCACAAATGATGCATTTTCATTATTTTAGTGGACCACGTCCACGTATGAGAAAACTGGTCAGCTTTATCTCTTGGGAAATAAATAATTGCACGCACAATTTTCTTCTATTTCTGGGCAAAGCGAAGACATCACAAGTCAGAATGCTGTCAACCAGTCGTTCAACCTAAAAGACAAAACCTACCAAAGGTATGACCATTGGATAATCAAAAAGAAAAACAGAAATATCAGGATTAGATTTTTTCTGTTCACGAAAGATGCAGCTTTGAAAACACGAGGGTTTTAAAACCTGATATCATGCACTATTCTTTTCTTCAAATCATGCTCTCTCTCTCTCTCTCTCTCTATATATATATATATTATAATTTTTTTTCAAGTCAGCTTTTAAAAGGCCAAAAAATAAAATCAGCTTTGAAGAATCATTTACTGGATCACTTCATGATTTCTGTAGAGTATCTATCTCCACTGTACCAAAGGTCTTCACACTAGCATTCTGTATTGGTATAGAAATATTAAAAAAAAAAAAAAAAAAAAAAAAAAAAAAAAAAAAAAAACGCCTGGTATTATCGGTTACCAGTTGGAGACAGGGCAAATGTCACAGACTCGCATAGATGGCGAACAAATTTTCACATACGGTTTATAGATTCCACAACAAGCATATTGGCCTAATACAATCACGTATGTACACTAACTCCTTACTTCCTTTTTGCTTTATCAATCAGCACCAACTCCTTCCACATGACTCTACTCTCTTTTAGTTCCTTCTATATAAAATATAAGGAATACCATGTGGCTTTTAGAAGACATAGTGGGAAGTGACATTGATTCATCAACTGACTAAAGAATCTAAAAAATTGGAACTTGATGGAAGCAGATATGCGGAAACGATGATTTCCTTGCTGCTGAAAGAAGACATAGTGGGGAGTGACGCTGATTCAGCAACTGACTATTCAATCTAAACAATTAGCACTTGATGGAAGCAGATGTGCACGAAAGAATGATTTCCTTGCCGCTGGAAGAAAGACACAGTGGGTAATGAATTGATTCATCAACTGACTAGTGAACAGATGTGCAGGAAACGATGATTTCCTGCCTCTGGAAGAACCAATTTCCTTATTTGCAGCGAATTATGTTTATACACAAAACAATACCTACAACAAGACGAAAGGCCACTCTCAAGCAAGTCAGGCCCGCAGGTATCCATTCTCCTCCAAGTAAGATATTACCTTGTCTGCCATATCACTCGGAGAGACAGAGTCAATTCCATTATGTTGTAATACTACCTGCAAGACAGAGAAGGCTGACTCAGTCTTTTGGACAGACAATGAGCGGTGGAACCATTAACTGAAAAACATGAGTTGAATTTCCAAAGACAAAGATTCATCAGAAGCTTCAAGACACAAGCAATAGGCTGGATTAATCCAATGTGACTTCTGGTTGATATGGTAATGCTAGGTTCCTTCCATTTAAGATCAGATAGAGATAGATAGACCAATACTTTCATCAGCCTCACCCACCCCATCAAAGAAAATTTTAAAAAAAAAATTAAAAATCAGCTATCGTATCCAGGAGCAGCATTTTTCTCCTTCAAATCTGGCTCCAAGGAAAAAAATAAAACCGTTTAACTATGAGGTTAGTATGGTATCTGTTCTTTATTTTGCTCATCTTAAACAAAACTGACTTATGAACAGCGCATCAAATACACACCTCACAACCATATGGCGGTTCATATGGGTCATCTATCCCTGTGAAACCTGCAGAATATCAAAGAGATAATTCAATTCTATTGGGAGAATTGATACTTCACAGTGTCAATAAGCACAGAAAAATGCAGGCAAAATAAAAATAACCATGATATATCTAGCTGGAGCCAATATAACTAAATAACAACCCTAGCTAAAACATGGTTGCTGCTCATAATAGTTACATAACACCAAGATACCTTTGATCTTTCCAGCTCGAGCAAGTTTGTAGAGGCCCTTTGGGTCTCTTGCTTCACACACATGCAGTGGCACGTCTATGAAAACCTAGAACATGTGAGCATCATCAGTATGGCATCCGACAAACTCTTGTATTGTTTTGTTAAGTAATCCTACTGTACCCTCTAGTTCTGTCAGATGCAAAACTACCTGCATAATTTGGATCATCGCAATAAGAAGCATTTACCTCAATAAAATCTCCTTCTGGCAATAGTGCTCGACAGGCATCTCTATCCCTTCGATAGGGTGATATTAAACTAGTAATGCAAATAACGCCAGCATCAGCAAAGAGTTTTGCTACCTCACCTGAAAATTATTAAATCATGATGTTTGACTATTAATAAAATATTAAAATAGAAACCTCGAATTTAAGGAGAAATACTTTTGAAGAAAAACAAATATGTAGACTTATATATATGTAGTAACTCACCAATCCTTCGTATGTTTTCTGAACGATCTTCTGCCCCAAAACTAAGATCACAGTTTAGACCATGCCGAATATTGTCACCATCAAGGACGTAGTTCAGTTTTCCTCTGGAATGCAAGCTTCGGCTCAAAGCACATGCCAGAGTACTTTTTCCTAAAATCAATGTCTAATAAATGAGTGAGAGATAAATGGTCTCTGAAGAAACTACTATCAATGTAATATTCTATAGCAGTGACAATTGTAATGGAAAAGAAACATGACAACTGCTTCAGCAAACACCGTGCTGTACTAAACTATTAGAATTACATGAGATCATATAACAACCCTTAAGATTCTTGGAATTTTAGCGTTCACTTAAGATCACCATGAGTAGAATATGAAAATAGGTGCATGGATTTTTTGGTTTGACGAGGCTCCACTGTTATGCTTTGACATGTTTAATTTGAAGCATTCACATGCAATTTAAATCAGAATAAGGAAATCTAAAGTCCAACTTAAGATAGAAGAACTTATTTACATTTTTCTACCTCCAGCATACACTAAGTAGAGAAAGGAAAAGAGTTGAAGATTTGAAGAAAGAAAATTCATGTACAGTTAAAATAAGTTCAACTTTAATTTCACATGAACAAGTTCCCTATGATGAGTTCAAGTTTCATAAACTAAAAGCTAAGCAAGAAAAACAAAACAATAGATCTTGGTTGAAAGGTAGACAAGCAGAAATTGGTAATTTGGACAATGGTGATTACAACAGCAAAGCTTACTTAGATTTTGAGCGTCAATACATATTCCACCTATATGATATCATACTATTAACTTATCATCAATGGAAAAATAATAGATGTATTCTGCTTTAAAGTGCCTCAGCTGGGTAATATATAGTCTTGACCTTCGTGAATTTTATCCTTTTTTTACATGCACATGTCAATTTCAAATATACACTGAAAATCTGTATAATGGTGTTATTATATTCTAGTAAAGTTGTCGGGTAAGTAGTGTGTTTCCGTCCCATCATTCTTATCAAGCAAAATAAATAGGAATATTGAACAGATTTAAGAAAAGAAGCAGGGGATGGTGCATAGGAAAACAAGAAGATGTCACATTTTAAAACAGTTATAAAGGAGGTGCATATACCAAAATGAATGCTCACTACTTCTGCCTATGTGAATAATGTAAGAAAACAGATTGCATATAACTCATGTAACGGCGCCACAACTAAAGAGTCAAATCACCATTAGAATCCTGGTGGTATGTGAGATTGAAAAGAAAATACCAAAACTTTTTTTTTCCCCACAAATTGTGCTTTTAACTCTGCTTGATATGAATGAACTAAAGCAAACATTATGAAAATGCAGCTATTTTAAAGTCAACTATATTTCACAAACCTGAACCACTGAAACCAGTTAACCAAATGACACAGCCTCTTTGCTGAAGTAGCTGTTGTCTGTCACCTTTCTGAATTGGACATTCATGCCACAAAATGTTTGTCGAGTTCCCCACAGTTGAAATCTGACGGAATTTTTTACCTAGTTAGATAACAAGATGATTGAAATTAGTACTCTAATGACCTAATTATATATACAAAGAACTTGTTGAAATTACCTAACTCTAAACATTTGTAAGAAGCAAAAAAGCGCCAACTAGCCGTGTATTAAGGAAAACAGATAATAAAGCGCAGGAAAAGCATTTCAAAAAAGGCATCCAGATCTTGATAGCTTTTCAATTTCCGAGAAAGAATCTGAAATTAAAGATGGTACCGGCAAATGCAGAAGTGTCATCATTCAAAGACGAGTCAGAATCCTCCTTTGCCTTAATTGGCTTGAAGAAGTTGGACTTCAAATTGCCAGCAGAGAGGTCCGAGCTCTTACGAGAACATTCATCAATCAAAGAAGCGCCAGAGTCTTCCTTTGCCTTAATTGGCTTCAAGAGGTTCAACCTCACACTGTGACCATAGAGCCCCAAGCTTCTATGACTACGGTCTAACCCAGTCACATTTATTCCACAGAGCTTCATAAACCCTAACTTCACAACCGCCGTTGGGGACGGAGACCTCACCGACGGTCCACATTCAAAGTCCTGAATCAATCCACAACTCGTCGGTGATAGCAGTGCTTGCATGGTGTTCATCTCCGCTTGATGAATAAGAAAATTAGGCGCTAAAATTAAAGATTCTGGTGGTAAGAATTTGAAAGGAAGGATAGGAGGGTGAACTGAGGAGGCGTATTTTGACGCCCGGGCAAAGGCGCCGTAACCGTTTTCAGTTATAGCTTAATATATTCTCCATGCTTCTACTATTTATAGAATCCGCGGGGCATGCACAAATTGTGGTTAGAGACAGCGTAGGCGTAAGAAAATTAATTACATCCATTACACTCAAATCTTAATCCAACAAGCGAGTGATGTCGTTTATTAAGTAAATTGGAGTTTGGAAAGGGGTGGATGGTGGAGAATGGTAGCGGAATGAGGGATCTGGGATCTGCATCAGTGTGTGCCCACGATACGGCAGTAAGTGAATGACCCCTGATAGTGATGGGGACAGTGAATGGAAATTTGGTGTAGAGTGAGCTCAAAAGTTATTATCCATTTTGCATGCGCCACCTCAGTATATATCTCCTTCACTTGTTCTTAAATGTCCAAATAGCGATCGATGTTAATCAATCACATTCCCACCCAATTGATATTGTTTATGACTTGTGTGTCTAATCTATGCACATTCATTATATTATTTTATTCTAGCGGCTAATTACTTTTTTACGCCCACGTGTTCTCAACTATCCCTCCATCTTATTAGCTATATGCCTAGTAAAGACAAGAGTTGTGATTAGTGATGTGCTATCATGCATATCTCCTCTCAGAAAACTTATTTGTATAACAAAATCATTTTGGGTAGGGACTTTTATAATGGAGTTTGTGGTTGAACATCAGCTATGAGCCTTCATTTAATCAAGGCTTACAAGATAATTTCGAGGACATAAAGAATGTCGGTCTACTACCCCTTCTCTAGAGACATTTTTAGGTATTCATGTAATATTTACTTCATTCTCAAATATATATATATATTAATATGAAGGTGAAGTAAGTATAGTTCGAAACTACGAAATAAAAAGTAGTCCAAAATTACCTAAAAATAACACCTTCTTAGTGAGTTTTGATGTTTGCAGGGTAACTCCCTCCGTACAACTCGATTTACTGCTCCCATCCTCATGAGTTATTATGATGTTTGCAGACGGACCGGCAATATTTCATTATGATGTTTCATGAGATTCTTCTGCACTCATCATTTTGGTTGGTTCCATTACCGAACCGTGCAGGTATTCAACGTTAGCCAATGGCGTGAACTGTCTGTCAAGAACGTATTTCCTTTCTTTAAAAAAAAAAATGGCTATAACTCTAAATTTAAATAAAAAACAACTTCAGCACTATTCGATGGTTTGGTTGCCAAGAACATTTTTCTCAAGTATTAATCTATGGACGTATGAAATGAGTTTCACATGTTGGGCTAAATTTTATGTGTTTAATAAAAATAATGTTACTCATCGAAAAATAAAATGTTGGCAATATAAACGAGGCCCATGGCGTGCAAATTGAGAGGGATTCATCATCTATCAACTACCCCGCTGCAACTAATAAAACTGAGCTTTAGCTTCAGTTTGCAGCTGTGTCACGTGTGCACCAACCAGAAATAAAATGAGGAAAAATTATCCAAAGAAAAATAGTAATAGCAATAGTAATACTTAACTGCAACAAGCATTTTAAATCTGGTGGTTTAAAAAAAAAAGAGGGGATCTGCCACTGCCTGGAAAAGGTTGGTTTTAATTACTAGAAATGTTTTCCTAAATATGTGTTGAAATATTCTCCATGTGGTTCTTTATGTACAGCTTCGTCGTCATCCCTGCTTCAATTCGATACCCGAAAAGCATTCTTGAGTCCATTCATGAACCTCTGACGAAAAGTCTTGGTGATCCTTGGAGTGGTTGTCTCAGTGTCAGCATCACACGAGGCTCCAGATGAAGCATACCTCATCCCCAATTGATGGCTTTCTTCTACTCTGCTATCAAACCGAAAATTTGACGACGAAACTGAACCTCTTTCACCTCTCTCTATCTTACCATTCTCACCTCTTCCCACATAATGGAAACTCGCAGAACGTCCTGAGTCCAGCACACTATTATAGTTAATCCTCTGCTCCTCATCACCTTGACGATCCAGCAACAGCTTCTTCATCACCCGAAGCTCTCTTTCCAGGCTTTGAATACGACAGCTCGTGGAATCCATCACCGCCTTCAGCTGTGCAGCTTGGCGAAAAGCTGCGTCACGATGCAGATATTCGCCAAGGGTCGTGGTCGATCTTGATCTTGATTCTTTGGAACGATGTCGTTCCCTGCTGCTGCTAACAAGTTGAGCTTCCGTAGCCGCCGAGATAATCGAGTGGCGAGTGTTGAGCTGCTCCACCAGCATGGCTCGGACTATGAATCTCAATGGCATCATTGGGTTTTGAACACATTCTATCAGAGCTTGAGGTGAGAGCTTTGTGCAGTCTATGCAATTGCATATTTGCGTTTTCTGTTCCTCTGTTAGTTTCCCAAACTTGTTTTCCTTCAATTAAATTATAAAATAAATAAATAAACATGAAAATTTGTTCGGAACGACAGCAGCGCACCTGAAAACGGAAATGACACGCGGCGAACCATAATTGGACACGAGGGTTGAGACTTGAGGGTGTAGTGTGGTGGCGTACCTTGAGATACAGATAAACGATCTTGTAGAGGGCATCGTGGTTCCTGAACCGTCGGCTCATAGACTCGGCGATCATTTGAAAATCTTCAGGATGCAACCCAACGACGTCGTCAAAACAAGAAGTAACATCTCCGTTGTAGCCATCGTTTGCCGAAATCAGCGCTTCCATGCATCTGCTGACAAGAGACGCTGTCGTTTCGACATCGGGAAGCAGAGCCAGACTCGAACGGAGAACCATGGACGTATATTCTTGGTTAGTGCTAATAACTTGACGGAAATATATTTCCGTTATCTGCCTGAGATTTTCATCATCTTGGCCTATGGCTTCCGTCATGCCCAGCAATTCCGCAGCTGTTAAGAGGGCTGCGACATTGGTCGGCGTTATCTGGACGTTGCAGCTGTAACAGAAATCGGCTACTACGGCGAAGGTCTCGGCATTTATGTTTAATGGGGGAGAGAGAGTGAAGTCGGAGACTTCTGCTAGATGCCGTTTCAGATATGAACTTCGTTCTGTTAGACAATCCTAAAAAACGAGAAGACAATTAGACATATGTCATTTCATTAACAGCACAAAAGCGCTGCACATATTTTAATGCAAATATTAAAGGAGTGTCCCTTCGTGTTGGGATTTAAAGGCAGAGAAATGAAACTGTTGTGTTTTAAAAGCATCTTAAGATTCTGACTCTGTTTTTTGAGGTTCACGGAAAACCTCTGAAAATCAAGTAGTAAAAGATCTGTAGCATCTACTAATTATTAACCTTACTATCAACCCAAATGTATTCTTCATTATTTCCAGTTTCTAATACGTAATTTTGACAATCTTTTTCTTGGGTCTGAATTAAGTACCAAACAAAAACAACAGAATTTCAAACAGGCTTCGTTCAAGCTGAGAGTTGCTAGTTTATGCTATTTTCGGTTTAAGGTTCCTAGTCTTCTTAAGCACAACTAATGATAATTTAGGCTCATGAATTTCTCTAAATGGGGAAAATTTAAACTGTTTAAATGTAAAACATGCTCATAACAATGTGCAGTTTTAGCTTTTAATTCAGAAATTGCTCAACCTAAGAGCAAGGTTGAAGCCTGAGAATAATTTCTTCTACCCTCTCAGGTTTCACATACCCTTCATTCGAATGATTAATTTCCTTCTTGACTCATGTGAACAACATTGTAAGCCAAAATGCCGCTACCAAGGGGCATGACCTTTTTTTTGGCAAGGATAGATAGATTCATGTGATCTGTTGGGGGGGCCATACCCCTTTTAATGGAAACCCCACTTGCAGTGCAATGCTTAACGTGCCAAATCATATACATAACGTTCAATTTAAAACATATAATTTTTCTATCTAATGTCTCACTCAATAATCTAGTGGCATGGTAGCATCAACGCTAAATTACATTCCTTCCAACTGTCCGTGCTCATGAGTATGACCGTTTCTATGTAATTTCTTGAAAAAATCAGCCTCATAAAAAGGCCAATGCAAAATTTGGTTTGATCCAAAAACTAGAAGCAAGTTATTGTGTTCTCGACTTGATATTTATAGGAAACAGGGGAAAAAGAATTTAGAAATTAAAGCCAAACAAACTCAGCAACTTAAGAGCAGATCAAATCAAACAGTAACAGCGAAAGAACGAGTGTGAATCAACAGACCTTGTGCAGACGAAAACATGTTCCTTGAACACGTATCAAGATGTCTGTTTCACGGCCGGTTACCAGTGACCTGATGAATTCATATTATTCAAAAGCAAATATTTAAAAAAACAAATAAAAAGTGACAACTGCTCTGTTGACAGTATTTTAAATTTAAAAAAGAAAAAGAGTATGAGAAAGAAGGAGAAAAAGAATTACCAAGCCTGTATTCTGGAGTGGAGGGGCGTGGAAGGAGAGCAAATGGTTGGTGAAAGTGAAAGAGAGGGAGAGGGAGAGGGAGAGGGAGAGGAGGCAGAGGAAAACTCACAGTCTTCATAGATGGTCTCAACAACCCCTAAATGTTTCCAACCCCTCATATCTGCCCTTCCTAGCTTCTCTTCCTTGAATCACACAGTTTTCAAGGATTTTTGAATGAATGCTGCTGTTATTGCCATTAGGGTTTAGGGGAGGAGTGAGAAATTCCCTGCAAATGCTATAAATTCGGTTTGGGAAGGGTATTAATGGCCTGCATGTGATGACCCATAAATGCTCACCTTAATCAGTTAATTGTCTTTATTTTCTTTTCTTTTTTTAATTTCGAATGATATCAAAATTTTCGGATTTTGACCGAAATTCTCTGGGCTGAGTGGATTTGGAAAATATGTGTGTTCTCAGCCTCCTTTATTTCTTGCGATGAAAATCTGTGTTCATACCACACGAACCGATAGGTTTCAATAACCGAAGGTAATTATTTATTTTCTCTTTTAAAATGAAATCCACTTAAGCACTCCAAACGTTTCTCGCAAAATCAACAGATATATATGCAAATAATCTATACAGGTATACTCTTAACAATTTGACAAGCCTTTGAGGCTACGACTACGACCAAGTCATGGAACTTGGGCAAATGATAAACATAATCAAAATTCAAATAATAAAAAAGCCATTTTTGCGAAAGTTGAAATTGGTGAAGAAAAAAACATTGAAAATAGTCAACTCTTGGATTAGGGGGGTTGTTGAACAATTTCAATCGTGATTCTTTCCTTAAATTCATTCTATTTATTTTTTATTTTTTACAAAAAGGTATATTTACACTTTTTAAATATGAAACTAATATATGTTCAAGACAAAAGCAGTAATCGATAAATCTCTTTTAACAAATACAATTCAAACTCATAACTTTTGGCCTAGAACGTCTTGAGACTCAGCCTATTTCTACTGATCTAACACTTTGTTGGTAAATCCATTCTATTTATTTTGTCAAATGATAATAGTTTCCTTTCAAACACTTTCATCATTAAAAACAAATATTTGATAAATAAAAAGCGAATACTTTTTTGAAGTAGAAAAATATATTTTTTAAAACATAACTAATATTGGAGTTAAAATTATCAAAGATTTTATAATACCACATGAACATGTCATATCACACTAATATAGTAAGCATATGCACTTTTTATATTTTGTTGGACATAAGATATATTTAATTTTTTTTTTCAAACAAACTTGAAAATAAATTGACATGTACACATATTATTTACATATTAACTATTTATATGTGTGTATGACATATCTCATAAATATAAAAAATATTTAAAGAAACCTCCTAAAATTATAAACTTTACCTTTTTTCTTCTGGATTACGATGCTATCAAACATACTTCCCGGGCCGGCGGCGGGCGGCGGGGGGCGGGGGGGTGGTGTTGGTGTATGGTAGGTGGGTGTTATTGGATTAATAGTTTTCTTATTTGCTAAAAGAACCTGTTATTTGTTCGTGCCAAATTGAGCCTCTTATTTTTTTATAATGGGCCTTTAGTCAATTTGGACCAAGTTGGGCTGTGCTCAATCCAAAAAGTAGGGTGGGTCTCCGACCGTATTTAATGGGCCTAATTTTCGTATCAAATTGGGCGCAGTTGTTTGCGCGAACTTTTCAAAATGATGGCATTGTTTGGTGGGCCTCCAAGCAAGTCCAATAAAAACGGCGAGAAGGAGAGGAAAAAAAAAAACCCTAATCTCACTCCAGCTTATCTATAAATTTCAGAAACCCTAAATATACCTTCTCATTGCCGTCAAGTAGTAGAGGTAAGAGAAACCCCTAGCAGCAGACCTTCTTCCTCCAGAGAGAGCGAAAATGAAGTACAATCCTAGGGTTTCAAGCTCTCGCCGCAAGAACCGCAAGGCTCATTTCACGGCGCCGTCGAGCGTTCGCCGAGTTCTGATGAGTGCTCCTCTCTCCAACGACCTCCGCTCCAAGTACAACGTGCGGTCCATGCCGGTTCGCAAGGACGATGAGGTTCAGGTTGTCCGGGGTACCTACAAGGGGCGCGAGGGCAAAGTTGTTCAGGTCTACCGCCGTAAATGGGTCATCCACATCGAGCGGATTACTCGTGAGAAGGTTAATGGCTCCACCGTCAATGTTGGGATTAACCCATCGAAGGTTGTCATAACCAAGCTGAGGTTAGACAAGGATCGCAAGTCGTTGCTTGATCGCAAGGCCAAGGGACGTGCCGCTGCCGACGACAAGGACAAGGGTGCAAAGTTTACAGCTGAAGACATAATGCAGACGGTGGATTAGAGGGTGAAAGTCTTCATAGTATCGTTTTAATTGTCCTTTTAGTATGTTTTACTTTTACGTTGAGGGTCTTGTGTTTTTGGATCTAAAAGAATTTTGGATATTGGAAGCTTTATTTTATTTTAATGATGTGTTTTGACATTGCTCGTGATAATTCTTGCATAGTTATTTATTTATTTCTGATCTTTTCATTTATATCGTATTTTTGCCTAGTATAGTACTGCTCTTGAGCTTCGTTCTCTTTCTAATTTTTGGTAGAATCCTTAGCAGTGCCTCATGACAAGGGATATGTGGTCGTGAGAGAATTTAATGCCCAATTTCATGAGTAGTGGATCTAATTTATTTGTGGAGAATTGTTCTGTGTGCATACTGAGAACTCTAATCTCTTTTAATGATACTATTAGCCTTGGTTAGTAAAATCAGTGCAGAGCGGTTGATAGTATATTTGGTCAAGACTGATGTGTGAGGCTATTCTGTATGCCCACTTGTTCCGTATTGGTGTAGTTGTGCGTTTGAGTTTTGCTAGTAATTGCTGTGATATTGGTGGGTTTTCTTGTCATATTTAGTTCATATTTTTGGACTGTCTTAATACTGTGCTTGCAATGCATTACAGTTATAATGTATGAAGACCTGAACGTTTGTCTCTGATCAAGTGTCTCCTGTTAAATTGGTAATTTTTTTTCCTGTAGTTTCTGCTGCAATTTGAGAGATCATTTTTTGCTTTGTGAAATCAGTGTCTTCTGTCATGATTTGCTGATATAGTATGCCTTTTCCTTTGTATTTCAGTATTCTTGCTACATGTTGAGATATCATTTAATGGTTAGTGGAATCAGTGTCTTCAGTTCTGGATCACTGATTCGTAAAAGCAATGCTGTTATATTATAAGCTGTTTTTGATGCATGTGCACACACACATGTTGAGGTCCAATCTACCAATGCTTCTATGCAATTCAGTGTCTTCTCCCACTCCGTCAATGTACTAAGGTCTACTTGTTTACTTACGTTTCATTGAGTCTTTGCTTTGCATCGTCAGGAATGAGAGGTTTAATTAAAAGACTTGAGGTAGAGGTATTTGGTTCAATTCATTTGAGATACGAAGTATTAGGTTCTCTTATTCTTCCCCACTCGTGGTCTTGCACAGATTTAAGTTTATCATACTTGGGGCATGTTAACATCAAGGAGCAATTAAAAAATGGTGTCAAGCAATCCTTTTAGTTGAAATGCAACTAAAGAATAAGCCGTATCATTACTACTCTGGTTGAAATGCAATTGTTTAGTTGTTAGTTGCAACTCAACTTTTCTTGGGGAAGGTTTACTGGCTGTTGTTTAATCTATATACTGCTCATGGAATGTTCAATTAGATCTCTTAAATCTAGCCTTTCATGACTTATTCATTTTGCGGTCATGTTCGGATTGCTCCATGGATTTATTGTGGAATGGAAGACTTGCATATATGGAAGCAAGTAATCACTTGATTCGGGTGTGAACATCATGAGAATTAGCATTTCATGTTGTTGCCATCACTTGCCGGTTGCTTTTTGAATTTGTTAAGCATGGTGTGGATGGTTCTGTTGGAATGTGAATGCCAATGCCCCATCATTGCCATTGCTGTTCTTATAAGTTCTTTTAATACACTCACTTGGTATGAGTCCATGTTAGCTATTTGGAAGGCTGACCACTACTAGATGGCTCATTTTTTATCTCAACGGAACTTGCCTTCTTTTCTGAATATCTAAAGGTCGGAAGTTTAAGTAACACTAAATCACGTCCAACTACATATCTCAAAATGTTACATGACTGCCTTATTTTTAAAGCGTGGGGTATGGTTGTTCAATTTTGGTTGCTCTGGACAGAGGGTTTAAGGGTACCAAGGTTGCGTCTAACGTTCCTTCCCTTTTACAAGTCCCCAAATGAGTTTTCGTCCATATCAGTCAGTCGACAACAAATAAAAACACTGGAAAAAAAGGCAGAGCTTGAATTCTTGTGAAACATGAACCGCATAATAAATATTACCATCTCTTGAACATTGATCACATAATTGAGCCACGATTTCTGGCTCGGAAAGTTACGCTAAAAATTTCAAGGGCACTTGGCTACTCCAATGTAAATCGCATCTGCTCTAGAACACGAGATCGAAAGGTAACATTCCGAACTGAACTATTTTTGCAATCTGAAAAATCCCGTGAAAGAAACAATCTTGAAATTAGGATTTTGAGAAATACAAATGTTGGCTAAAGCTCCTCCATGCCGAGAATAGGACTTCCACATCCCTAAATGCCTACTACATGAAAAGCATAAAGCAGAAAATTAATGCGAAAAATGGGAAAAGAACAGATACGGGTCGATTTCAAGATATCGACATATTTCATCCACAGTAACCTACAAACACTCATCTGTGGAACTACTTATTCTGCCCTCCCTTCGAGGACCACCCAAAAAAATGAATGAAGTTTGGAATTTCAATTATGCATTATAACAAGGAGAAAAATCTTCAAGGTTTGAGAGCAATGGCCAACCCAAACTTGGGATGTTTATCCAAGGCCTTGGTGTCAACCTCACCAGAAACTGTAAGCACTGACTTTGGTATGACCTCATGCTGTAGAAGGGCCCCAAGCTTTCCATGATTGTTGAGCTTTGCCTTGACCTGTGTCAGATGATCAACAGCAAACGAACCTCCAACAGTAAAAGTGTTCTCATTTGTGGAAAACTTTCTGGTGATTTCTCCAACAGCAGCACTCTTCTTTAATTGGTCTAGATGATGTACGTATGATGCTCTAATGCTGTCTCCCTTGTCACCACTAAATGGAAAGAGTAAAAAATATTGTAAATAAAAATTTGTAAGTATTCAATATGATTGGAATCGCCAGAGACCTGGAACACAGGAACAGTCATCTTGGAAACTTACAGAATTACTGAAGCAGATGAATCGGATCTTGTCACATTAATCCCAGCAGTGTATTTGGTAAAACTACCAGATGTAGTATCGTAGCCTGCTTCAGCACCAAAATAAATGCTTGGAGTACCAATGGTGGTAGAAACATCAACAATAGGGGACTGGTTCAAGGCAATGGCTGTTGTCAAGGTAGCATGGTCATGGAAGTATTGAACCTCTAACTGCCAAAGACAGAGTAAGCAAATGTTTAGAAACAAATCTAAGTAACCAGTTAGTCAAGATTCCCAGACAGAAGATGCAAACTACTGTACCTTTCCAGAATTGTAATCAAAAAGCTTAAACGAAGCAATCGTCTTGGTGGATGGAAGAATGTCTGTGAATGTCAGGGTTGTGGCGATCTGCCAAAAACGAGTGAGAAAATAAGATAATTTACTGAATAAGAATATACACTGTTTGATATCCAACAAACAAAGCAACCCACATTCGATTCCGTGTCAAGTTTGACATCAATAATACTGTTCTTATGCTTGTACTGGGCTGCCAAATCCCCAGTTGAGAGTCCTCCTTTCTTCACAGCGGTTGAAGTTAGGGCCTGAAAAGAGAAAAAAGGAATATGCAGTTTGCGATAATCTATGAGGAAACTTGAAAATCTTTACAGAAATATACAGTTCGTAATGATCTATAGTGGAAAATCCTAACAATGATTCTCCAACATTTACGGATTCAACATAAACTTCAGTTATACAGAAGCCAAAAGTAATTTCAGATCACTTGGTCTGCCTTACAAACTACATACATTGAATTGCTCCACGCTTCACATATCCAATTTCATTAGTCATCTTTCTGTTTACTTTCAACCTCAGCTGTCTATTCTCAGGCTATCCTTTTATGCTTTTTTAATAACAAAACCGGCTTTCTTATCATCCAGTCTCCGATAGCTAGCTTAATGATGAATCTAGACAAATTGTTTTAAAGCACTCAAAGACAATCTAAAATAGCCAGTCACTTTCTAGAAAACATTCACCCGTTTCAATGGTGGTTATCAACTATGACTAAGGCGTGCACTTAGCATAGGATGAGAAGAAAGGTGTAGAAAAAGCACATCCCCACCGGATAACTTTCATTAATGTTGACTGTTCATGATTTCCAAAAGGCATCAAGACATTAGTAGATTGATAATAGCGATCATATCACATGTAAGAAAACTGTTGCTTCGAGTTAAGGAACTTAAATCCTTGATAGGCTCCATTTAATACGTTTTGCCACCAAACAGGCTCATATATTAAAATACGTGATATTTTGAAAACAACATGATCCATTCTTATTACTCAACAGTAAGCAAAAGTAATCCTGCATGCTGAGATTTCACACTAGGTCCCAAAGACACACGCATGCACAGAATACAGACAGGTATAATAAGATTCACTTACGGACTTCATAACTACAAATAGAATATCATAAAAACAGTAAAACAGTAAGATTTGGTAGAATCTGAGCAGAGAAAGCACCTATAAAACACCCTACACTTCTTCATTCTATTTCCAGAAACTTGTGTGTTTTGTCAATGCTCAACCAATTAACTTCAGCATTAAAAATATGATCTGAAGTATGCCATGCTTTGTTAAGTTATAAAGAACAACATTCAAATTCAGATAAATCAATGTCTTCGGATGCAACTTCATGTTTCCATCTCTCACCTGTAATCAATGCTAATAACTCTATTCACATGCAGGGCAAATACCTCGTCCAACAAATCGGCATCACATATCTCGATCACAAATTGGATACAGATCGATAGCTGAAAGTCTAGTTAAGCTAACTATGGATTCTCAGAAGTAAAGTCACAAACGTATGGCAACAATCATGAAATGTCAGAAAATTGCAAGAAACGATTCAAAATATAATTTAAAACAAAACAAAAAAAGTTAACAGAAGAATAACTAATGCAAAACGCTTTCAAACAGAAAAATAGTTTAATGGAACCCATAAATTGACCAGTAAGATCAAAAGCAAATATAACTTAATCGCAATCGCAATCGCAATCGAATTCACTCTTATGGTATGCGAGTAAAGTATCAAAGTTATCATCAAAATCGGAAGTAGATGGAAGAAGCTAGAGTTCATTGCCCTTACCACTCCGGCGCCACTGTAGGTGGAGACGGTGAGCTTCTGATCGGAGCTGTAATCCTTAGTCAAAAGATCTACGAGCAACAACAACAAATCAATTTAGTCTTTCATCTTCGGAAAGTGCTACGAAATCACTATACAATTGTGAAATTGAGCGAATAAGACAGAATAACTTCGTGTCGTAATCTAATCACCTTTGGCTTTCTTGCCAATATCGGAGAAGAGAGCTGGTCCCTTGCTCATATTCGCAGGCCTTGCACGCTCGAGCAGAAACCAAAAGAGAGAGAGAAGAGAGATCTGCTTGACGCACCGAGAATGCGAAAGAAAGAACCGAAGCAGGGTGTGGTGAGGAAATGAAGGTTTCGCTGATGCGCGCTGTCACCAATCTATGGTGATTCCGATCGTTTTCAGC
Source organism: Cercis canadensis (assembly GCA_003255065.1). Lineage (NCBI taxonomy): Eukaryota > Viridiplantae > Streptophyta > Magnoliopsida > Fabales > Fabaceae > Cercis > Cercis canadensis. The sequence goes on from QAOA01004423.1 coordinate 267,044, forward strand.
CATTGATTTTGCGAATATCAGAATATGAGAATACATAATAAGTGGGACCCAAAATGTAAGGACCATCCACTCTGATATCTACCTTCCCCGGGGCCTTGTTAGTGATACACAATGATTACAATCATCAGTATCACCACGGGCATAACAAGTTAACAACACCTGCAACCGATTATATTTTACTCCTTTTATTTATACATTAATTAGTTTCACATTTATTCATATTAATAATTATTTTTTTTCTAATGACTCACAATCATATTAATAGAATTAGCATGATTTCTACTTAATTGAGGCTATTGAAATTTTTGTGAACATGGCTGAGTTTTGATAACTCAACTAATATAATATTCTGGCCGAAAAGCTAATATGATATTTCCAGATAGGAGTTTGTATAATTTTTTGCAGATAGCATTACTATAAAATATTTTTTTCTCAAACAGAAATAAATAACTTTATTTTGTTTATTAAAAATAAAATAATGTATTGAGTAAATTACTGTGAAAGTTGTGTGAGAGAGAGCACAGCATCTTAAGAGATATTAAAAACAGGCTTTGATCCTCAGTCAGAGAAAACGAAATTTTCACAAATGCCTAATAATATCAGTGAGATAACAAGCTAATCAAGATAAGCCAGATCTCCTAATTCCTGAACATTGCCATCTAAAGCCTACTCAAATACTCAGTGACAAGGATGATATCAGAGAAGAGGAGTGGAGAGGTAACAGAGGACAGGATATGAGCTTGTTGACTATGGAACCAACCAGCATCATTGAGGTGAAAAAGAAGTATTGGTGGAAAACAAGGTGATCCTAAAAGAAGAATAAGCAAGCAAAGATATACGTTATTTTTCACTAACTGCTATTTTACTATTTTCTCTGTTTGTCGTATGATGATATAAACACTGCTCCTTACACCCAACACTAATAGCTCTCATTGCTTCATGTTAACAGCCTTAGAAAAATCTGAAACTAACAAAAAAATTATTTAAATTCAAATTATAATATAAGTATTGCAAATAAAATCGTTTTTTTTTTATTTTGTAAATAATAGTATTGCTCTTTTTACATTCCCATATTCCACCTTCCTGGTTCCTACTCTTACTACACCCATGCAAACACAAACAGTAGTTTCCTACCAGTGTTTCAACTCTTTCGATGACAAGCATCAAATTATACTTATAATTTTAACCCTTTAAAACAAGAAAAAATAAGAAAAGTGAAGTTTCTATCACATGGTTTTCGTTGACAAATGTCAATCATGCCTCCTGGTTGGTTTTTTTATTTTTTTTATTTTTATTGCCTTGAACATGTTCTTGCCTCTTGGTTTAGGTAATGTACACCCTCTTCCTCTTATATGATATAAGCCACATTTTTATTTTTTTATATATTATATTAGTCTCACATAATTTATATAATTTAAATTTATTTAAATATTTTAATATAACTTAAATATTAATTTAATAAAATTAAAATTATATCAATTATATTAAATTAAAATTATATAAAAAAAAAAATAAAAAATGTGATATATCACATCAAGAGGGTGCTGCACCTCCCTTGTACCTTGTCATACCGCGTATAGGCAGTGTACCCCCCAATAAANAAAAAAAAAAAAAAAAAAAGGAAAAGAAAAGAAAACGCGTTGTCCTTTAAAGATTAAAGTAAAGTAGAGTAAAGATCTGAACCTAACAAAGGTTCCATTATTAATCATAAAGCTGAAAACGAATAATAAAGGCATTTAAATTTAGAAGCTGCCGTTGACTCCGCTCTATCCGTCCATCCCCTTCCCGAAATAGGAGAAAACAAAAGACCATTATTCATTCTCAAGTTTACAAGATTTCGGATCCTTACTCGTTGCCTTCCTCTGCTTCTTCATCCTCATCTCCCTCTCCCTCTCCTCAATTCATTTTCCACAAAGTTTTCGATTTTATTGGGTCTTATTTCCGTACTTGAAGGAGCTGAGCAAATAACATTAATTTGTAACTTTTTCTGTTGTCTTTTTTTGGTTGGCTCAACGTTTGTTCAACGAAATGGGCTCGAAACTTCATTTCTAAGGACGCGGCTGCTGCTGCATTACCTGGAAACTGCTCTGATATGCGTATAAGAACTGGGCATAGACAAGGGTCAAAACTCGTAAGGTCTCTCATTTATAATTAAGAAGGAATTGTAAGAGTGGAAACAAGACAAAAGAGCAGAGCAAAGGGCATTGGAGGGTGATGGAGAGTTATCTAAATGAGAATTTTGGAGGAGTAAAGTCCAAGAACTCGTCAGAGGAGGTTCTTCAGAAATGGAGGAAACTATGTGGGATTGTAAAGAACCCCAAAAGAAGGTTTCGTTTCACTGCCAATCTCTCCAAGCGTTACGAAGCAGCTGCTATGCGTCGTACCAATCAGGTATATTACATATATCCCTCTTTCTAGTTCATAATAATACTTGAGTGAAACTTTCAATAGAGGGTATATTTTGAGGCCAAAAATTGGAACTTTCTTCCTACAATATGAAAAACAAAAATTCCCTTCATAAATCATAACGATTAATTAGTGAGTGTTCTCGCAAAATGATAATTGTTGCCTCTATCAGGACAAAGCAACAAGTTCTCATTACATGGACACGTGATAAATATGACTACTCGGCACAATACTCCGATGTCTCTAAACAATACTATAAAAATAAAAGATATATGGTTCAACTGGTAACTAAGTTGCACCTGTGGGCGTGGCCCTTTGCTGTGGTCAAGGCTTCGATAAGAAACCGTAATTGCTCTAATCCAATTAGGCCCACGCTCAATTGAGTAAAGTGGGGATACTCGTGATATTAACTAAAAAAAATAAAGAAATAAAATATATAAATATTTTAATATCGAACCATTCGTAGAGATTTTCTTAATATTTTTATACATGTCATATATACCTTAGACATATTGTTATTAATACTTGTTAGTCTTTTAAAATTCTGATTATGTCTTAATGTCTTCATATATACCTATTTCCTTGACTTTATGGCCCGTTCATGAATTTCAAAGGTTAATTTCCAGATTGTTGCTTCTATATCATTTTAACTAGTTCTTATCCAGAATCTGCAAAAACACAAAAATGTGCTTGATAGAATATGTTTCTGTGATCATATAGATANACCTATTTCCTTGACTTTATGGCCCGTTCATGAATTTCAAAGGTTAATTTCCAGATTGTTGCTTCTATATCATTTTAACTAGTTCTTATCCAGAATCTGCAAAGACACAAAAATGTGCTTGATAGAATATGTTTCTGTGATCATATAGATATTTGAGCTTATTTAAATGGCAGCAGAGCAACTTTAATGCGCTACATTCTTTTTGGATAGATAAAGAATAAAAAATTTATTTATCAAATTGCAGTACAAACAGGGGAAGTTTTTAAGTGGTTCTTGACTTCTTTCTTATTCTTGCTGTTATTAAGTGGTTGCTTGTATTTTTAGTTATTTTTTCTGTACATGGACTATTTTCTTACAAAGGGACTTGAAAATGCTTGGAAAGAATGATTCCTGGACTTTTTCGTCAAAATAATAATGCAAGATAGAATGTGACATCTCCATGTAGTCTCAAAGACTCTCTGTCTCCTAATGCAGGAGAAGCTGAGGATCGCTGTTTTGGTTTCCAAAGCTGCATTTCAATTTATCCAAGGTGAGTTTCTTCAGCATTATTCTAAAACTATTTATTTGAGAATCCAAATATTTACTTGTCATGGATTTTGCAGGTGTACAACCGAGTGATTACACTGTACCTGAGGAAGTTAAAGCTGCAGGTTATGATATCTGTGCTGACGAATTGGGGTCTATTGTTGAAGGCCATGATTTAAAGAAGCTGAAATTTCATGGTGGGGTTAATGGAATAGCAGAAAAGCTTTGTACATCAACCACTAATGGGCTTAGCATTGAGAGTGATTTACTTAATAAGAGACAGCAGCTTTATGGAATCAATAAATTTACTGAGAGTGAAATGCGGAGTTTCTGGGTTTTTGTTTGGGAAGCCCTTCAAGACATGACTCTCATGATCCTTGGAGTGTGTGCTTTTGTGTCTCTGATTGTAGGCATAGCAACGGAAGGATGGCCCAAGGGAGCACATGATGGTCTTGGAATAGTTGCAAGTATCTTACTGGTTGTGTTTGTCACAGCAACAAGTGATTATCGTCAATCATTACAGTTCAAGGATTTAGACAAGGAGAAGAAGAAGATTTCCATTCAGGTCACAAGAAATGGGTATAGGCAGAAAATGTCAATATATGATTTACTTCCTGGTGATATTGTGCATCTTGCTATTGGAGACCAAGTCCCTGCAGATGGACTATTTGTTTCAGGATTTTCAGTGTTGATTGATGAATCAAGTTTAACTGGAGAGAGTGAGCCAGTGATGGTGAGTTGTGAAAATCCTTTCCTTCTTTCTGGAACTAAGGTCCAAGATGGATCATGCAAGATGCTGATCACCACTGTTGGAATGAGGACTCAATGGGGCAAGTTGATGGCAACTCTTAGTGAAGGTGGAGATGATGAAACCCCATTGCAGGTGAAATTGAATGGAGTGGCAACCATTATTGGGAAGATAGGCCTATTCTTCGCCGTGGTAACTTTTGCAGTTTTGGTGCAAGGATTATTAAACCGTAAACTCCAACAAGGAAGATTCTGGAGCTGGAATGGGGATGATGCACTGGAGATGTTGGAATTCTTTGCTATTGCAGTTACCATTGTTGTTGTTGCTGTTCCAGAGGGGCTTCCATTAGCTGTGACATTGAGCCTTGCATTCGCCATGAAGAAGATGATGAATGACAAAGCCCTTGTCCGAAATTTGGCAGCTTGTGAGACAATGGGATCAGCTACATGTATATGCAGCGATAAGACTGGGACACTAACAACAAATCGCATGACTGTTGTGAAAACATGTATTTGTATGAATAGCAAGGAAGTGAGCAACAAGGCTTCTAGTTTGTGCTCTGAAATGCCAGAATCTGCTGTGAAGCTGCTGCTACAATCAATATTTAATAACACTGGAGGAGAGGTTGTTATTAACAAAAAAGGAAAACGTGAGATTTTGGGTACACCAACCGAGACTGCAATATTAGAGTTTGGCTTGTCACTTGGTGGGGATTTTCAAGCTGAGAGACAAGCATGTAAGCTAGTTAAAGTTGAGCCATTCAACTCCACCAAGAAAGGGATGGGTGTAGTTGTGGAGCTTCCTGAAGGAGGCTTACGTGCCCACTGTAAAGGTGCTTCTGAAATAGTTCTGGCTGCTTGTGATAAGTTTGTCAACTCCAATGGTGAGGTTGTCCCCCTTGATGAAGCATCCATCAATCATCTGAAGGTCACAATCAACCAATTTGCTAGTGAGGCACTTAGAACTCTATGCCTTGCCTATATGGAACTAGACAACGGATTTTCTCCTCAAGACCCCATTCCTGTTTCTGGATATACCTGCATAGGAGTAGTTGGTATCAAAGACCCTGTTCGCCCTGGTGTTAAGGAATCTGTTGCAGTTTGCCGTTCAGCTGGTATCACTGTACGGATGGTTACAGGTGACAATATTAATACTGCGAAGGCTATAGCCAGGGAATGTGGAATTTTAACAGATGGCATAGCCATTGAAGGTCCAGAGTTTAGAGAGAAGAGCATGGAGGAATTGCTTGAACTGATTCCCAAAATTCAGGTGCTTCATGCTTTCTTATATGCACAACATGTTGATCGCTTCAATACTCAATGATGAATATGGTAGATCTTTTCAATGACAAAATGTTTTCTTTTCTTTTAGGTTATGGCTCGATCTTCGCCTTTAGACAAGCATACACTAGTGAAACACCTGCGTACCTCTTTTGATGAAGTTGTAGCTGTAACTGGTGATGGAACAAATGATGCCCCAGCCCTCCATGAAGCCGACATTGGTCTAGCAATGGGCATTGCTGGAACTGAGGTGAGAGTAATTCAGTGCTTCCTAATGCCCAAACCACTCATTCTGGATATCATGGAGCATTTGAAATGGAAAAATTGAAAAGGAGAATGCCAGAATCAGAATAATTTTGTGATTTGTGTACAGGTTGCAAAAGAAAGTGCAGATGTCATAATTCTGGATGATAATTTCTCCACAATTGTGACAGTGGGCAAATGGGGACGTTCAGTTTACATAAATATTCAGAAATTCGTACAGTTCCAGCTGACAGTTAATGTGGTTGCATTAGTTGTAAACTTCACTTCAGCCTGCATGACAGGTTAGAAAGCCAACCCAAGTTGTGTACTTTGATTAGGAACTCATCTTCCTCTATCTTTTGTTCTTTCTTCTTTTCCTTGAGGGCGATTTATATTATGATTTCACGTGCATTTTGTTCTTCAGGAAGTGCACCCCTCACAGCTGTTCAATTATTGTGGGTGAACATGATAATGGACACGCTAGGAGCACTTGCACTTGCAACTGAACCTCCAAATGATGACTTAATGAAGCGTGCACCAGTGGGAAGGAGGGGGAATTTCATCAGCAATGTCATGTGGAGGAATATCTTAGGACAATCATTGTACCAGTTTATGGTGATATGGCTTCTTCAGTCAAAAGGAAAATGGATCTTTAATCTCAAAGGCTCTGATTCTGATCTGACCTTGAACACACTTATTTTCAACACATTCGTCTTCTGTCAGGTAAACCTTCTGAAAATAGCTCTTGGCTGTACAATGTTTTTCGACCGTTCAAGTAGAGATGTCCAACAATTTAAAATCGAATTCTAAGCATATGATGTTTCAAATTTCTAGCTGTCGGATAAATTTGCCTTACCAGAAGTGGGCTTATGTGCTTGTGCAGGTGTTCAATGAGATAAGCTCACGTGAAATGGAGGAAATTGATGTTTTTAAAGGCATATTGGATAATTACGTTTTCGTGGTTGTCCTCAGTGCAACTGTTATTTTTCAAATCATTATAATCGAGTACCTCGGAACCTTTGCAAACACAACACCTCTCACTCTGGTACAATGGTTCATCAGCGTATTCACCGGATTTTTGGGCATGCCAATTGCAGCTTACTTAAAGAAGATCCCTGTCTGAAATGATGGAAGAAATAAATTTTAACCAGTAGTTGAAGCTCTATTGCTGTGACAGTGCTTCGAGGTCCGATATTCTTGTACATTCACTAACTCATTTGGTAATATGCTCAAGGTTTTCTAGCGTTTGATCCAGAAATTGAGCAGAAAACTGGAAACCTGGAGTCTCCTAGCAGTTATCCTACAAATGGCTGTCAGACCACCATTTAACCATTTTATTTGCTACATTGTTTATTTTTCAGACCAACAGGAAGGTAGATAAATTATGTTAATTTTTATTTATTCAGTAGCTGACATGTAGCAACTTTAATTCCTTGTTACGAAAATTCTATTTTCCAAGATTTCAAATGATACTTCAATTTGCTGAAGAAAGGAATTGTGAAGATAAATAACAAGACTTCTTACATTTATTGCTATTTGCATGAACAAATTACAAATTGGTTGTTCATGTTTTATTATTGTGAGTCTAAAATTTGATCTTCTATTCTCTCGAAGATAGGAGCAGTATATTGCACTCTCACATGGCCTTAATCCTGTAATTTAAACCCTATTCACATTTCGGATTGATCAAGGGAATTCATAAATTGCAAGATCAAACAAATTGTTAATCACACCTTTTCCTCATGTTAACTTAAAAGAAAAAAGAAAGAATATTGTACCCACTTTATTCATAATGGCAGCAAATTATCCACAGCAGGCATTCAAAAGCCCTCAAATTATAGTCTTGAACGTCTACAAGGGAAGCAAGAAACATGTAAGTATAAAACTACTCCTATGCATCAGTCATGGAGACCCTCCCAGTTTCATATAGATGATACATCCAAAGAGGTTCAAGCAATTCCTTTGCACTTTGTAATTTCTCCTGTTCATCTTCATGACTTTGTTCTTCAATTTCCCTCTCTATCTTAGGGTAGATTTCTTGCAAACAAGATAGCATCAGATCACCCCATTCCTTGTCATCATGTTTAAAGAAATTACAACATACAAAGTGCAAGAGTCCTAATGCCAGTCCAAATTCCTTTCTTTCCAGCTCAACCACTGAACAAATCAAGAAAATTACCCCAATAGCATCCTTTACTCGGGGATTCCCTTTCAATAATATAATAAGCATTGACAGAAGTCTATTAAATGCGGAAAATTTCTTAAGTTGAGAAAATTTGTCATCCTCTTCAGCTCTGACTTCATTTACTCCAGAGAGCTCGGCCTTGGCTAGTATCAAGGGCCATTTCGGAAATCGGAACTTAATTTGGTCAGATAATTTTGAATGTCCATCACCCTCGGGATGTTGTAGTAAGCTTTCAGATCCTAATGCCAGAGCTAAATCAGGCAGCCAAGGTTTTGCCGCTGCAACAAGACGTGATGCATCTCCAGAGCCCAAGTACGATTCAATTGAGATGATTAAATCAAACAAGTCACTAGCAAGATCAAAAGCTTTTGGTCGAGTTGTAGAAGAAGATTCTCCAGAATTTCTGAGTACCAGATTGATTAACTTCGCTGCATAGGTGAATGAGCTCTTCAGACAGAAGACTGTATCCTTTATATCAACATCCTTAAACTGAATTTGGTTATTATAGAGCTGGTCAAATAAATGTATGATGTACTCTATACATCTTGATGCGTAGTTCAATAATAATCCATGGTTGTGAGTAGCAAAAGAAATTGCAGTAGCATCAACCATGAACTTGAGGACAGCAGTAAGCATCTTCACCTTAGATGATACACTTTGTAGTTCATTGTGCATAGATCCTATGCGAATGTCACAAGATTGTTATTCATGAGAAATTAGAAGACAACCAGCATACATGGATCAAATGCAATCAGTTCAAATCTAATCAGTTAGGAATCAAAAGTAACCAGACATCATTAGACCACTACAAAACACGTGGCCTCAACAAAGAGACTTTTTCCATCCACTCTGCAGAACAATAAAGCTGATTCCTAGCTGAGCAAATGATAAAATATTTAATAGCATGATCATAAAATATCCTACAAATCTCTCGACCAAGTCTTTTACCACACTAGAAGCAACATTCCCCTTACCTGACTGACTCATATATCATAATCTGTACTTCCCATTGAGTCTCTACAAATTTATGAAACTTGTACTTAGGCAGATACAAGGGTGATGTTTTAATTCTTATCATCCAGAATAATTAATTAGCATATCAGTCATTCAGCAGAATAACATTAAATCTCTAGATCTTCAGTGCTACTAATAATGCTGGAGTTTGGGATACATATTCCTATAAAAAGACATAAGACCTAATAATGCACATGCAACAGAATGCCCCAAATCAATTTTACTAAAAGTTTAAATACTAAGTGCATTAGAAGACAATTGCGGCACTCATTTTGTGTTTGAGTTACTGTTTCACTTTTTTGGCCAGTGCACTTTAGTAACTTACACTTGGTCAAAGCAACCAAATAATTCTCACACATGACATGACAAACAGTATATAGAGCAAAAACTTGCTTGTGGATATGAATGTCTTATAATATGCCTTTATGCCCTCTAAATAATCACTCACCATCTTTAGTGGGGTTAGATGCACCAGTAGGGAATACTCTACACTTTTGCGTAGAAGTTTGAGCTCTCTTGTTGGTAGACTGCAAATTATCCGAATCCAATTTATTACTTTTTGTGGTGTCATCAGCTCCAAATAGTTTTTCTAAACAGTTGAGCATGTGATCTATTGTCAACTCCAAGACAGTCTGCTTAACAGAAATTTTTAGAGCAAAAAACAAAAACAAGTTAGGCAACCCATAACAACCCAAGAGCGAGATTCAAAGCATGAACTAAGAAATGGTCCCAATAAAACAGCAACATTTTTTCTTTGTCACGTGACAGCACAGAAGATCAAACTCCTGAATTGCAAATTCAGATCAATACAAAGATATGGTGGACGGAGATCTCATACCTAAAAATGAATTACTGCACTAGATGTAATTATTATATCGGAATGGTGGAGCTGGATATCTGAAATAGGACAAATAAAACCCCCATCGTCCTGTGCTATTGAAATGCCATCTTGTAATATGGTACCATGATGAATAATAAGAACAATTTTTGGCAGATAATGATATTACGATAATCAACCAACCTATGTGGGCCAAAGAAGACGTAGATAACATAAAATTCTGAAGCAAATTGAAATTAATCACTTGGTCACTAGATTTTATATGGGGTTTACATCGAAAGAATACTTTGGTGCCTTCTTGTATCAATCATATATTCAACGTTCATTAATATGGATCTACTAGTTCAGACATAAAAAACTTTAAATAACCAAAGAGTACAAATTCACATATTGAAATAGCAAAGAATTTAAACGGCATCTGAGTACAAAGCAATAAAACATAATTGCATAAAATAATTTCAAACAATAAAAATAAGAAATTGACAATTGAGAACATTGGAGATGCAACAAAGTCAATTGTAGGTAAAACAAAACTATACGAAAAGCATTCAACTTGCCTCTGATAGTGATGTAGAGGAATCAATGTCGTTTCTCTTCTTCTTGGTCTCATTTTTCTGTATACTACTTGTGCAAACATTATGAAGAGTCATTTGTTGAGCAAGAGCCATATATGCCAAAACAGGAAAAGTGTCCATATATTCGTAATGCCCACAATGCACAATGCTAACCTCCGAAATCACCTTGAGTGCAAAAAATGACGTTTCTAAGGTTGGAGATCTCAATAAAGCTTTCTGGGTATCCTCATGCAGAAGCAAGTCTCTAACTTGCCATGCAACCCCAACAGCCACTGAATAATCATCCTCAAAAGATTGCTTTCTGTTTATAATTTTAAATTTGGCCAAAAATTTTCCGGAGGAGTTAGATTTCTTCCTTTTTGCAGAAGCAACACTCTGCTGTGGCATGTCTACACCAAATTTAATATGACAACGATAGGCAGTCTTTTGCAATAGAGTTGTTAAGACTTCAAACATATCATCAAAAGCACCTGATGAAAGCAACAACTTATGTGCAGACCTCATTGCAGCTTGGCGATCAGCATCTTCGGGTAAACCACTACAGTTTGTAACGATACCCATGCATTCTTCAAGAAGTACGGCAACATCATCTGGACAGATGGTGGAAACCATGTTGAACAAAGAAGATTGAGCTTTCCCTGTTAATGCCACAGCAAGTAAGCATTTCACCTTCTCTCCAGCAATTAATTCTTTGAGGGCATTTCTATAACCTAGTTCACTCACTAAGTTATCACATAGGTAGCCAGCAGCAACAAGAAAACCCTCAATCTGATGTGCATCCAGCTCATCAGGCAACATGAGCAGACTCATGAATATTTTCACCAGTTCCATAAGATGCTTTTTAGATGTTCCTTCTAAGAAGGCGAACTTACAAAATCTTGCACCAGCCATAGGAGACCTTCTTATAAGTGTAACACAGCGATTGCATGCCTCCTCAATGGAAACCTTTGAGGGAAAGTATGAAGGTAAAAGCACTTTTGTTATCTTCTGAGCTACAGGAGGTTGATCACTTGCAAGCACAGACAATAATACATCTAGCTCCACCACCTACAGAAAATATAGAAGAGCAAACAACCAACCAACCAAAACTAATAATATTGACAAAGGCATCATATAAATTCATTTCTAAGACAATTCTTAGTTTAAGAATACTACATACCTTGTTGAACTGAAAATTTCTGACGTCCTTCAGTTGAAGCAGGAGATCTGCTGCAGCAACTCGGACTGTAAGGGCATTGTCCAGCATTAGATGTTGCAGTCTTGGCAAGAGCACCTTAAGGATTTCATGGGACTGGGGATTTCCAAGCAAATAAACAATGCCATTCAGCATACAAAGTCGAACCTCACTGCAGACATCATGAGACACTTCATCAAATATTTTTGTAATTACTTTTACTGTGGCTGGTGGAGGAATAATTTGCCAAAATAGACGAAGAATACGACATGAACCCTCCACTGCAACAGTTCTCACTTCTGGACTATCATCTGTAAGTAATCTTTCCAATAAAAGAAATTGGTTATCAAGCAATGCATCTCTCTCCATTTTAGTGGCATCAGGATCCTCAAGGGGGAACATGTCCAAAAGTAGATGTAAAGCATTCTGACGAACATTTGAGTTTGCAACCTATTGAGGAAAAGAAAGGTAGAATACCAAAAAGTAAAATTCTGAACATATAGAGACAAATGACAAAATTAATGTAGATTATCATAGGTGTTAGACCCTGATAAGCCAACAAAATGTTGACCTCTACGTGTAGAGGAAATCCTAAGTGCACACTTGGTACATGGAATGGTGATTCCGTTCCACGCTCTATTCCACGGAATGAGCATTCCCACGTTTGGTAGCTAAAAAAGGCTTGGAATGGTGATTCCATTCCAAGCCTGATTCCAAAGAAGTAGGAATCAGCATGCCCACCTTGATTCCATTCCTATTCCCATTCCGATTCCATGATTTTCATTCCGTGTAAAACCTATTCCCATTCTGCCAAGCAAACGAACCCTTATATGGATAGCTTGTCAAACAAACATTCAACATAGGAGCATATGTCTGCCATAAAATTTTCATTTATGAAAAGTATCAATGCTCAAAACCATGACTACGTCTAGATGCATGCATAATTGCATTCTATACACGTACCTGCAGAGACCTAAATAACACGGGCTCAGCAAGTCGAAGAAGCATTTTCTCAACCCCATCGGTGGTCCTCTGATTGATAAAGCCTGCCAAAACCTTCCGAATGTACGAAGCCAAAGCTACAGAACTGGCATGCATCGCACCCTCAATTAAACCCTGCAAGAACACATTTTCAATGTAATCCCTGGACCCCCCTTCTGCGGCTTTCCAGGCACGAAACAGAATATCACTATAAGCCTCTAGCATGGACTTCCTTCCAAATGGTATCTGAGATCGAATCATTGCCAACAATTCCCTTATGAGATTATTATTTAACCCAAAAACAAATGACAGGAACCGCCTTCCATCTTCTGTTTTATAATACAAGGGTGATATTATACAACGAATCAACAAGAACTTCAAATCCTCGATGCTCTCATCCTCAAAATCAAACATAGCAAACGCCTCCCGAAGCATACATACTCTATGCACGTCCACCTTCTTCTTCAGGGTCAGTGATCTTGAGAGTAGAAAAGGGAGAGACTGCGAAATCAACGATTCACGGCCTGGAAAATTCTCCTTCCACCATTGTTCGCACAAACACCCAATCGCGGACGATAAATCAGAATCTTCATCGAATTTAATTAAGTTACCATGCAGTACCTGAACACCTGGTAGCAAATCGGTCGGCGAGAACGCGTTTTGGGGATGCGAAACGCATAATAGCGCAATGTGAGCCAGAATTTCAAGTGTCTCGAGAACTTTTTGCTTCTGATCGTCGACATTAGAGCCATGGGTTTCTGGCTCGGCTTTGGCGGGGGTCTTCGAATGGCGCGAAGACCGTCGCACGCGCTTGGTGGGAGGGGACTTGGAGGGGCTAAGGTTTGTTGTGTCATTTCCTACAAGGTTGTGGAAGGATTGTACTGAATTTGAGATTGAAGCGCAAAGAGAGATAGGGAGAGAAGAAGATAGCTCTGACGAAGGCTTAATGCTATGGATTAGGGTTTTCAGAGATGGTTTTGAAGATTTCAGGTTTTGCTTTGTAGCCGAGGAAATAAATTCTTCAGCTGAGGACTGCAGAGATGAGCGAAGTCTCTTCTCCATCGTCGTCACTTTCAGACTTCCTTTGTTTTACATTTCAATCTTCACTTGTTCACAGCTTCGCGGCTTAAAAGAGAGGGAAAGACTACGTTCGTTTTCATTTTCAAAATTCTCATTTCGGAGGGACCTCAAAATGGACAGCAAAAGTGTAAATCCATAAGCCCAAATCCAACCAGGCTAAGCCGAGTAACAGGGTCCTGCAGAGGAATTGGGCTGAGATTATAATAGTGCATTGTAAAAGTATAGTAAATTAAAATATCATTGCCACTTTCAAGATATTTTTTGAATTTCTTTATACAAGAGAGAAAAATATCTCACACTGTAAAAGCCTAAATTAATTGAATCTAGGTACAGAAGCACATATAATATAAAGGCTTTTAGGTTTAATTCTCATTCTTCCATATTCTTAACAACAACACAATTCAACTCAGTTTATCTAATGACCAAAAAAAAAATTGTATATATATAATTAAATAGAGTCATTAAATTGCTAACCAAAAAAAAGAAATAGAGCCATAAAATAGGAGAGATGGATACTATTAAAGGAGTAATTCATGTTGAAGGACTAAAATATAACTTAAACACACAAGTTTTAAGTTCAAAATCCCATTTTATAATATCTTTAGCTAGAATATTTAATTTAGTCTGTCTAAAAAGAAAAAATAGAATACGTCTTTTTTTTGTAATAAATATAATAATAAAGATAAGTTACTTAAAGACTATCAGGCAGGACGCTAGTGACATACTTAAGATTCCATGAGGAGCAAACAAAAGCCTATTAAGAGGATTACCTCTAAGACACTTTTTTTGGCCCATAAAAAATACTATTCAACTAACTCTTGTGTCTTAGGAGATCTCTTTGTTGCCCACCAAGCAGGATTTTTTATGGGGGGGGCTTGAACTCGGCACTTAAAAGGTAATCCTTAAGCCAAATCTTTTTGACTAACTGAACCAAGCTGCATTAGCTAAACAAATAAAAGACTTTTGCGGCATATGAAAAACCAAAATTAAAAAATAGAAAGACCGTTTGCAATGCTTCTCCTTCAATTTATTTTCCCTTATGTTATACAAGTCACTTCTGTTATACAGATATGATAGTCGCCACCACATAAGTAGGGAATTGAAACTCAAACTTGCATTTGGTACCTCCCCATGCTCTCCAGGCAACTTGTCCATAAGTCATTTATCGCTCAAACGAGAGGGAACAATTTTTGTCCAATCAAAATTAGAAAGACAGAAGAAGACAAGAACGTGTTACATATGACATGTACATAAGATCAAAACTTCTTTACCCGTATGATGCAAAATGTTTAGTGGTCCAACAGACATCTCTGCAACCCACTGCGTGACAGTTATTTAAATGGAAGCATAATTTGAACTTGTATGAAAGCAAACAACATCTAGTGTCATATTGAAATTCTCTGTGATTAAAATTACAAATTATGCACCCATCATTGACCATGTGATTTCTGTTTCCTGAAAATCTTCGTAATGTGTCGGTCTAGGTCAATCCGACCATATCTGAAATATTAACAGCAAAATTTTACCCAACGCGTTTGCAGGCTAAAAGAATCTCCTTCACTGGTTCAATCTGCATGTGAACTCGGCAACAATAAGGTACTCACGGTAATTTGTTTACTGCAAAATACAAGGTTAATGCCAGACTGGATACCTAAGCAACACACAAAGGCATGTGGAGGGGGTGGAGACTCTGACACCAATTTCATATGAATCTCATCCTCCATATCTTCCTCTCCCCTCCAAACCCAACATTAACCAAGGATCTCTAATTTCATCAAGATAGAATGGGTCCTACTACGATGGATGGAGCAAGTGTTTAGCAATCTCAGCAAAAAAAAAAGTGTCCTCACACAGCTAGAAGGATATCTCTTATTTATATTTTCTTTCAAACTTAGATAGTTTGATTAGTATACTTCAACTTAATAATTGATCCGTTTGTGTTGCTTGTTTTTGCTCATCACTCGAGTTCCGTGAAGCTAATCTTTTGAACCCTAATACACAAACTAGAAAATGAAAGATTTACTAGGCTTATTCCAACAGAGCATGGTTTTTTTCAGATGCCAACCTTATTTAAAATGATATAATAGGTTTCGATCATAAGAAATGGGTGGCAACTGGTAGCCAAAGCTTGTGCAACGCACCCTCTGTCAGATGATCTGCTTTAACTGTTTGATTTGTCAAACCATTCATCAAGTATTTAATTATTATTAGTATTATAATTATAACAGGATTGCCACTGCACTGCACTAACTAGTAATGCCATGCCATATATAGGCAAGGGCTCCAATATCGATCTCTAACCACGGTACAACTAACAATAAAAGGAAAGCTCCCCAGTCCCCTTCAAAAGGACTCTCTCACGTCCCAAGTAAACATAATAACATTCAACTTTACAAGCTTTTGCAATGGCCCAAACCAAATGCAGCATAGATACATCAAATCAAATCAAACAAAACCAATTTCTCATTCTTTATGGCTTTAAGCCTTTTGGAAGACATAGGAAGCATCCCAAGCTCCCCAGTGAAGGCTAGGGATTCCTACTTGGCTAGTGTAGTGTACATACATAAAAATACACTTCTTGTCACAGCAGAAAAGGGAAAGAAGGAAATGCAGTTTAAAAAAGTAGCAATGTAATAGTAGAGCAGGTCAAGAAAAGTAAACACTACCCAAAATCACTATGGACAAAAAGTCTTTAATATTGGCCTTCTGGCACCTTTCATCTTTCACTCCCTCAAATAGCTTGTGGACATTCTGTCAGCTTCATACTTGTTACCGTAGGCTAAAGCTATGCACTTTTTATTTATTTACTTTCCCTTTTCTTTATCTTGTTGGTTGCCACTCGCTGAAACCTTTGTTGGGTATTGGAAAATATAAAACCCCAATCATCAATACCAAATCATTCCACAAAATGGTGGATGAGACTCATTAGACCTATAAACTACCATAAATAAGTATTCAGTGGGGAAAAAAAAAGACCCTATAATCCAATCAGTAAACACCAATCAATCCCTCCTATAGATCAAACTCAGCAAACTAATTAAGACCTATGTACTTTTTGTACGGGAAAATCTTCACCATCCTTAAAATCAAGTTTTCTCTTAGCTCTAGGAGCAGAAGTGAGAGTGGAATTCTCAGGAACAGCTAGTTGATCAAAATTGGTTGACAATAAATCAGAGGCAGGAGTGTTCTTAATTTTTCTTCTCGCTATTTCCTGCATTAGATTATAACAGGAAAAAACATGTTCCTGTTGCATAAAATAAGAATATATCATCAGACTGTGCGTTGTGTCCTTTAATTCTTTTTAAACTGCTGTTGCATAAAATAAGAAATATTTCATGAATGAATGAATTGGTAGATGAACTCACACTTTCTAGAGATCCCCACGGTGAGATTACACTTATCCGATGATTCATGGTCTGTCTTGTTAATGTACCATCAAAGGCTGCCAATATAGCAGCAGAGGCAATAATAGATGGTCGATGATCCATCAAATTAACGTCTGCACAGAAGAATTCACCTTCAGATATGAAGATAATTCATGCTAATGTTCATTATACGGTACCAAAGATCACCTTTTGCGATGGCCAGAACATGTTCCACGGCTCTACAGACTATTACTTCTGGTCTTGATTGGCCGCAGAACTTCTTGAAGAAGTAATGCAGATAAGCAAAAGGAGTTACTGATCCCATTTTCCATTTCAAGCAACTCAAAATCAGTAGCTCCATATCCTGAATCGTTCTGCTCTCGAAGCTATAATCTGCCACTGGATAATCGCATAGAGACGGCACCTTCTGCTCTTCCATCTTTGCTGCCAAAGATAAACATCCCAACGATAATAATTGAACACTCCAAGGTTGAGCTTCCTACATTAACCAAGAAAGTAAAGAACAAGGAAAGGGAAAATCAGAATCGACTTCAAGAATTTGACAAAATGGGAAACCATCATTAAGCTTAATTAATTAAGAAAGTTGCTTTTACTTACATTAATGGATCGCTGGGAAAAGAACCGATCAAAGTATGTCACTGATAAATAAGCTGTGTGAACTTGGAACCCAAGTATTTCCTGTGTCTGAATTACAATAAAAGACACAACTTTCAAGAACTGATCAAAAAACAAAAGCAAGAACTAGAGCAAACACAATAACGAGAATGATGAAAGTTGTGAAACTAACATTGAAAATCCACTCAACGGATTTTAGACGGATACTCATTTCATCAGAGGACAATGGAAGACTTTGGGAGACAAATCCCAATTCCTTTTGAAACAAAATCTCAATATATAGGTCGTCATTGTCCAAATCGAAACCTGGGTTCATTGGGTGAATAGCAGTGTCTTCATCATCGTCCTCTTGCAACAAGCTATCATCGCCTTCGTGACACAAAAGGCTAGATGAAGAGAGCGGAGAGCCAGAGCTCGCCATTATTAGTTCTTGGCCCTGTTCTTGAATCTATTTGCACATGAATGTAATGGACAAAATCTATGGGAGCAAGAAGTGGTTATAGTAGAATCTAATAAACCGCTTAATTAATACACGACACTGGGAAAGAGTGAATCTAGGGAGAGATATTTGGGAGGGTGGAGTGGAATGGGGGAAGAGTGAGACTGAGAGAGGGAAGTAGCGGTTTTGGTGCCGCCAAAATAAGCGGATGAGATATAGAGGAGACGTTAATTAGCGGTTACAGGGTTTAGCGCTGTACGGGTATACAAGAGAGTATGGTACGGTACCTCTCTCTTTTTTTTATTTGTTTTTGTTTTTTTGTTCATTGGTAACTATCTCATATAGATATTCTCTCCAAATACCAAATGTTGGGAGACTCCAGTATTACTACTGGTAGTACTGGGTGGGTACTGCTAAGGTACGTGCTATTCCACTTTCGGTTTCCCCTACAGTTAAGGACAGCTGTAAGATGGTAAGTTTTGTCCCATGGATTGAAAGGCTTTCATTTTGGTCACAGTGTTCATCATCGTCTACAATCTTCTTGCCCCCTTTTCTGCTTTTTATGTCTTTTTTTTTTTTTCCCCTTCTCTTGGCCCCCAAAAAAATTTGTCAAAATGGTTATTAAAACAGAAAGATATGAAATGATGGTTCTAAAATATGTTTTGTTTATAAATTTAATATGCTCGTACATTAACTTTTTCCACTAAACATGTATCATATGGTTAGAAAGTAAAGAACTATACATTCTGATTGTCTCATTTGGTTTCAATTAAAAAAAGCCTCTATAGCCCAAGTGGAATTCGATACAAGCAAACATAAGCCGAAAAAGGGGAAAAAAAAAATCATGAACTCCATTACTTTTAGCTGTTGCCAATGATCCATCCATGCATTATTATCAATGCCATGACTTGCTGGCTTTTTTTAAGGAAAAAATAGACCCCTTTGAGCTTTCATACATCCTTATGTGCTAATAGTTTAGCCCCAGCATGCACATTTAAGCATCATAAGCCATTTGAATTCCTATCTCCTTTTCTTTTTTCTCAAGACTATGTACAACTATTTTCTGGTTCTCTCACATAAGTAACATAGCAACTAGGAACTATAATTTAACAAAATATATCTTCTCATCCCAAAAAAAAAAAAAAAGGTCTTTATCAAAAATACCGTTGGTTGCTAACTCGCTATTTCCTAATTTTTCCTTGTGATATTAAATCGTCCACTGGTGGGTTTACATTAAGTTTTGGACCATAGTTAATATTATCTCGATAATCAATATGAAATTACACACCATGTGTGTTAGCATTTACGCGTGCGTGCTATTTTTGGCAAGAAGATTATTGATGTTATGTTCATGACTTTTTTCCCCTCCATCTAACTTGTTGTCCTTTACTATCAAGGGACTTTGGATCACTCTGTAAGCACAGTGTGCTCTCTGTATCCCTCCAATTTTTTTTTAAAGAAAAGAAAAAAAAATTGAATAAGATAACCTGCGTCAACTTGACTTGCCATGAAGTCTCGACGACGGTTGAACTGTTGATAAGCCAATTTCTTAATTAGATAAGCAGAAAAACCCTGTTCTTCTGATAATTTATTAAGTGCCAATAAGGATGAACAGAAAAAAGCGTTGTGAATCTTTTTAATAAGACCCGGGAAAGAGGGTTATGGCCCTTGTATATTTCTTAATAGACAAAGCAGGATAAACAAATAGGTTATAAATATTAAAATTAAATTAGAGATGGACACAGGATCCAAAATCTGGGCTCCCATTATAATTGGTGCATCGCCATCTTTAAAGTCAGATAAGAATATTACTGATCTCGCATTTTGTTTAACTTATACTGCAGACACATTGAAACAATTTAATCCAATTATTAGTTAACAAATGATGGGTTTATTTATTAACCATGTCTCTCTTTTGTATAATTAAAAGGAGTTATTTTCCTTAAACAAAGGAAAGAAAGAAAAAAAAAGGTGATTCCATTAGAATTTTGCAGCAATCGGAATGAACTAGTTGTAGTTGGTGACATAAAAAGTAGTAGTCTGACTGATGAAATTTATATAAGCCTATGAATCTTAAGGCAAATGGCTTTGGGCCTAAAAGATTTAATGAACTGTGTATAAGAGTGCAAAGAGAATTTGGAGGGAAAAGAATGAGGGGCCACGATTAGAAGCTGAGAAAAGAATTGATGAAAGTATGATAGCGCACGTGAATATAATAGCAGAGGAGGAGCGTCTTCACGTGTGAAAGGCTGGACCACTTCCAGTCTGTTGTAGCATCAAAGATTTATAAAAAATAAAGGAACGAGAGGGAAGAAGAAGAAGACGCTCCTGGTTTATCCAAAGTTGCCACCCACTCATAATAGAATATATCAGTATTAGATGTAGCGTATGTACGTGGCATATGATATTATTAATCACACAAATATAGTATACTTTATTTATCCAAAAAAATTAAAAAATATAATAACGCAATTATTTAATTTTCTGGCTTGGTGGTGTGTTGAGCTTAGGTAATAGTGACGGGTAGACTAGCTAGGTAGAACCTTTGACCCTGAAATATCAGCAAGCCCAAGATGGTCAACAAGTTTGACCGTTTTATGATGTGTTCTCTTGCTTGCTTACAGATGCAGAATGGGGGGTGGGGAAAATCATGCTTCCAAGACCACTGCTTTTATTCAATCACAATGTGAGTCACTGGATGGCCTGGCCTGGCCTGCACTGCACACACTCACACAATAGAATAAGGACAGGCTTCAAAATTGGATCATATTCTGTGAGGGAGGTTAGGGACATGTACTGTGCATGAATGAGAGTTTATATTGAAATGGGATGGAAGTTAAGCATTACTGGGTGTGTGATATATGTGGCCACGAAATTGAATTAATGTTGCTTGCCCAACATTCATCATTCCCTTTTGTGCAAGCTATTCAGTGTTGGTTTTAATCATTTCACAACAACCACCATTATTCGTTTTCCATTTTTATTGCTACTGTTGCATTATCAAACTGTATGACGATGGATGGTTACTATTATTGTGACCTCATTAATTTGCGAAAACATCATAGTCATAGTGCATAGAAACACCAAAAAAGGAATTTTTGTAAAGTTTATTTTGTTCTTCTTAAATAATTTGTAAGATTTGTATATTTTCACATGAAATCGTCAAACTTAAAACTTTTAATGTGGTGACAAGTCAATGAAAATTAATTCAACTGAAAAAGATCGAATTATTTCGTTTGTAAAGTCTGCATTAAAATTTTACAGCAGATATTCACCTNAAATTAATTCAATTGAAAAAGATCAAATTATTTCGTTTGTAAAGTCTGCATTAAAATTTTACAGCAGATATTCACCTTTTAGTAGATAGTATATAAGTACCACTATAAGTTTTTATAGAAATATGTGTCTTGGCTTTAGAATGAAGTGGTCTTTTTTCACCCTAAACTTTTAATCAACAAAAAAAAAATGTGATGACAAAAGTTTAAAAAATGTCCTATACCTATCGATTATAAAAAAAAAAAAAAGACTACTACCTACAATTAACACGAGCCCTGTATTCTCTTCATAAGCCCGTATAATAAAGGACTCTTTTGAGGCCCATCAGTCTCACAATTGCTAGCCCATATTTAATCTTATCGGTCGACCCGTCTCCTAATTCGAGTCCAAGACAAAAGCAAGACCCAAAAAAAAAAGTCTCGGTCAGAACTCAGAAGCACACGATGAAACGCAGCAACCATTCCGAATGAAAAAGTAAATGGGGATTCTATGATACTACATGAGTATGTTATACTACACTTATGTGACAATTATACATAATTTTTATATTTTATTATATATAAAATATAATTTATTTAATTTTTTAAACAAACTTAAAAACAATTAACTTATACACATGTCATTTATTTATTGGTTATTTTTATATAGTATGACATACTACATAAATACTAAAATAAATACTAAAAGTATCTCCGAAACTTCCAAAAGTATAAAACCGGGAAACTAATTGCCACCAATTCTATTTCTAACGTCTCCCCGGAACCGCGACACTTTTCAAAATTTTCAACTGCAATTATCTTTTCCTGTGTTTGGCATTAGCAGTCATTCCTTTGTCCCTTCGTTCTCCAGTGTAAAGTGCGAATCTCAGAAAGCGTAAGTTATGTCATAGAATTTGAATACTTATTAAACGACCTTGGTTTTGATTCTATATTGCTTTCGAAATGCCATAAGCAAGACTGCAGAATCAATGGAAATTCTGCTAAACAATAATAAAAATACAAGAAATTAATCGAAGTAGGGTTCTGTTAGTTTCTTGGATTAATTGAAGTGTCTTATGTAGGAATGGTCGAAATGCAACTGTAATGTTTAGCTCTGGTTCTTCTCTATAAAGCACACTGTTTGTTTGGATTGCTTTGTCCATATTTGCTTATTGTCTCAAGCTAGAATTTGATTAATGGAAGCTATTAACATATTTGCTTATGTTTCTATCATTCTTATCTCACTAGTTTTGTATGATCCATTCCTGCTTTTAGGGGTGTGTCCCCTGTCACTAGTCTTTGATTCTGCACTTGAAACGACAGAGGTTTGCAGCAATTTCTTTTCTAAATTTATAGCTTTTGTTATAGGGAAAAATGTTGTGTGAACAATGCTGTCTCGGTGCTTGCTGTTATGACTGAATGGAGATAAAAGAAGATCTAAGTATATCATCCAATATGTTCAAAATAACTTAATCTGAAGAGCTTTTATACTATTTTTCAGGGTCTTCACTTTACAAAGCTCGCTAGAGTAAGTGACATTCATGTTCAATTCTTCAAATCTGTTCCTCCCTCCACCCATAATTTTAGATTTATAGATAATTATTTTCTTCTGTAAATGTAAATTCTTTGTTTCTGTTTGAAGACTACAGATTAGCATTGAGAATCAACTTTATTTTTCAAGGTTGAATGATCAGAGAAATTTTTCAATGAATTTATACAGGGATTGAGCTTTCCATGGATTGATTGATGGGGATAATTTCTTGTCGAACAATCTGTTTTCCCTCCTTAAAAAAAAAAACGTTGCATGGAAGTTTCTGTTTGCTGAATTATATTCTGGGTGGTTGTTTCATTAAGTAAATCCAGCTTGATATATCCTCATACTTAAAATTCATAATCTTTTTTGATCTGTGTTAAAGATGATACTATCTGTCTCTACATAATAACCAATCACTTGGAAATTGTGTCAATTTTGACTGGTAAAACAGACTGCTACCTGCTGAAATTTATCAGGAAAAAAAGTAAACAAGCTTGAAATGTTGGTTTCTTTATCTTGTTGATATGTTGTTAACGTAAATTGTCTTCTTAGTTTGGTCCAATGCTCAGGAGTAAATGGTGTTATTTTTTCGTAATGCAGAATTCCTCAACTTCAGGCTACATTTTTGCACGACAGTATCCCTATTTAGAAACAATTTCCTCTCTGGAGCTTAAGGAGTGTAGTGCTGATGATTTATCAACAAGAGACTAAATCTTGGTTTCCAAGGTCTACAATAAGAGTGGAGAGGTCAAAGAACACGAGGAAACACTCTGAGTTGCATACATGAATATCATGGATGCTCATAGAGAGTGAGGGGTATGTTATAAAAGTGCAAAGCATTTTTAGACATTTTCATCAGTTAAAATGATATTTCCGAGATCAAAGCATTAGACTATTTCATGCTGTTCTGGTAATGAATGGTAATCTGAAGTGGTGAGAATGGTTAATATGATGCATACAAAGGGTGTCTTTGGTAGGGAAGCTAAAACATAGAGAGGGGAAAAATGAAGTGTAAAATGATTTTAATCCCAAATTTTCAATCTCTATATTTCTGCTTTCCCAACTTTCACCTCTACCAAACATACCCAAGTCAAATTCATCAGTCTGGTAAAACTCAACGTAGTTACGAACCTCTTTTTTCTGTTGACTAATTAACTGGGTTTGTGCGATAGGACAAAAGCGTGAAGGCTAGATTCTATAATATTATTAATCTCCCAAGAACAAATAGGTTCACTTTTCATTTCATTTTCGAAGAATGATCTTTTGGGGGTTGACGTGGGAGAATTCTCTCTCCTAATAGGTATTTTGTTCATCACTTATTTTAGGGGTTATATAGAATATATCATTTTTCTATCGCGAGACAGCGCCTCCAACTGGCGATTCTTGCAAGCTTGTTCTTTCTTTAGCTTTCTGAGTCATCAAAGGTAAGAAAAAGAAAAATAATGGAATTAATGAATTGATGTGTAATGTTTTTATCTCTTTGTTCTTCTGACATATTTTAACTCAGCAGACACTATGCAGCATGAATGGTATCTAAAACATACCCAGACAAACCGTCCCTGTGACTCAGCTACAAGCCAAGAGGTAGACGTGCATAATTTATCTAACATTCTTTCTCGTATGTCTAACAAACTTTTTGACAGAATATATGCAATTTATGGACATGAACTTTTCTGATAGGAACTTCAAATTGTGGTAGGTGCACAGAGGCCACTGGAACTTCTCTTCTTCATGGATTTTTTTTTTCCCTCCTTTAATGCAGAATAAATATAATTAAAAGAAATTAATCTTGGTACAAGCATCCTAGTCAAGGGAATCTGAGATAAGCATCCTGGTGACGGTGACAGACAACTATCATAGATTATAAAAACTTTGCTTGAAAGAAATAAGAAGTTTCGAGTACCATCTATATTCTATAGGCGCATTCCATGGGAAAATAAATAAAAGGTGAGGAAACAAGCAAAAACAAAGAGTAATATGGCAACAAAAAAAAAAAAAAAAAAGAGCAATAAAATATGTTTCATCTGTAATTATTACTTTGTGCTTATATATCACATTTAAGACAGTCTTTGCCTCGTGGTCTACCAAAAAAAAGAAAACAAAAAGCCAGTGCAGAGAATATTAACAGACGCAACCTTAAGTTGTACATTTATGAATTGTAAAAATTGGTTAACGTTTGGACTAAAATATTGTTTTGGTCTCTTATTTTTTAACTTATTTTCAGTTTTGTCCTTGTATTCTCAATTTTGTCATTGACTTATTTGTTCGATGGTTTCAATTAAATTTTTTTGTTTAACCATCTAAATGAATAATAGAAATGTTGATTTGGGTTGTTAAATAATTATGTGTCATAATCAATTGCCAAGTCAGACACTTCACTTGCTAAGTTATAAACTCACTATATTCTTATGTAAATTACAAATAATTAGAAAATTCATTCAATTTTATAGATCTCTTTAATTGATTACATAGGTTATTGAGGTATATCTCTATTTTATATGCAACATATGATATTTGTCCCAATGAACTAAACACACAAATATCATTTCAGTTTCATTGTGATTAATCTATCAACTAATTGGTGATTAGACAATTAAAAACATAAAGATCAGAGATAAACACTCAATTAAGAAAAAGATAAAATCACAGATTAATTCTAAAAGGAATTACAATCGTTCATGACAGTAAAATAAGACATAATGGATGAAATTCTAAACATAGTGTAAAAACTCAAATTTGCTGTCACCAATCATTGTCTTGCCTCCTCTATGCTCCCTAAAAAATCTAAAAGTTTTTAGAGTTCTTTTTTCAAAAACCTAAAAGTAGTCATTTATACTAATTACAAATAATCCTAATTAAAATAGGAAACAAAACTCAATCTACAAAAAATCAACATACAGCGCTGGGGGCTCTCTCTTGGAAGCGCAAGGACGCTTTGTCTCTATCCAAGATGGAGGTTGCGGGAGCTGAGGCGCCTGGAGCATAAAAAATTGGCTGGATGCATGAGTTAAGGGCTGGGGCATTACTTTTTGAGGGCCGGGGTGCTCTTTTGCTTGGTATAGGCGCGGGGGCTCTTGCTTTCTGTCTTAACCTCCAAAATCCACTATTTCTTCAATTAAAACCATGAAATTTATATATTTTAACTCAAATCTATAAAGTAACAAAAATACATTATTTAACACTAAATTTTCTCAAAAAACATGCAAAATATTAGATTGAGAATACATGAAGAATATGTATAAAATACACTCAACAAAGTAAATCCATATATTCCATAACAGAATAAATATTCATTCGAAAAAAAAGGGAAAACAAAACCTTGGAGGAAAACAAGAAGGTAATTCTCAGGCTTGTCGAGCCCTGTAGTATGGTGGTGTATTAAGCTAAATAGCTTAAATAGCTGGTTAGATTCTAAAAGGACGATATTGCTGCAATAGAGATTCATAGAGATGCAGGTGATGGGTCATCAATGGTGAAGCTGCCGTGAATAAGATGATTGGAAACGGCATCATCTTGAGCTTTACTAGTGTGATTTGGTTAGTAAAGTGTTTAATTTGGCAAAATAATTTGACGGTGACACATTACTATTTAACGTTCAAATCAACATTTTCATAACTCATTTAGACAATAATTAGATGAAAGAATTTAATTAAAGCAAAATAAATGAGTCAAGACAAGACGAAATTGAAAATAGTTTGTACTCAAGAACAAAATTAATATCGCTTTCAAAGTGAAATACCAAAATAATATTTTACTGTTAACGTTTGTTTTCATTCGGGAGTGTGCAGCCTGCTAAATATAAACCGTTGAAATATAGAAGGGATAAAAGGGAAAAAATGAGAAGTGTCACTGCCAGCAATTATTTAGCTGGATCCAGTCTGTTGCATTGAACCTAAACAGAGTAGCGTAACAAAGCCCTTGTTCGATTACCAATTTACAGATACTGTGAAATCCAAAGTATAGTGACCGTTGAAGCAGCTTGAGACGTTGAAGGGTTGTTACGCGGGAAAAAGCGCGTGAATGATTTTGCAACCAGTCATCTAACGTATGTGTTTCATAATGGAGCATATATTGTGTTGCTTCTTTTGCCCTGGGATATTTTTAGTGTGCAACAAACAAGACTAACAGATAGACTTTGTGACTTTTTTAACTTTTTTTTGTTTATAAAATTGAATTTCTACGGAAATCTCGTGCGGGAAAGTGCTTCTTAAATAAAGGAGGAGCTAGAGTTAAAAACTACCCTCGTAACCGCTCGGCGCGCACTTCCTCCCATTTGCATCACCACGTCATCCGATTTCCGACCACTGCCCAGAGAGCACGTTTCCGGTGGCGGTGTCCGAGAGGAGAGTGCGATTCGAGGAGTCAATAAACAATCCAAACGTCTGGTGATAATTTCAGAGGAAGTGATTCTCCGTTTGCTTCTATCTAGCTTTTCAGCATTGTCCTCTTGCTTGGGTATTTTTCTGAATTACAGAGGATCGCTTAAACAAGGTGCCTGATCGATCTCTTATTCCATTCCTTCCACATTGTGATGATAATTTGTTCCTTTTTGAGGTTTTCGTCTGGAATTTGTTGCCCGCACGACAAGGAAAATTTTGGTTTTGATTTGAGATTTTGGATAGGCAATTTTCTTGCATTATTGCGATGATTTAATCAAATTCTGGCCAATGAAATGATAGTTGGTCCTTGTAGAATTTATAAAAAAAATCCTCGTAAGTAAAAAGTCAAAAATTAAAAAAAATATTGAGTCAATAATTTTGCGTTTGTGGTGTGAAAAGAAAGATGCTGTCAAAATTGTACCAACATTAGTTGACAAGTTGCGCCATCACATGCTAATGAAAATGATCGTCATTAGATGTTCAGATTGCATCATCCACTTGGGATTCTATTGGAAAAAGTGAAATGATTAGTAATATTAAGACCAATGTAATTGAAAACTCACAAGTGTTTCTAAGTTTTAAAAGGCTTTATCTGTTCTGTGATTTCTAATACTTCAGAAACAAGCTGTGAGTTGCATTTGGCGGATCATACCACTGTAAGATTAAGGTAAGTTTAATCACCAGATGGTATGACAAGTCAAAGCTTATCTTTATAGTTCGGCTCATCAACCATATTCCTTTTTTGCCAATTTCCTTTTCATCCTGTGATCTAAACCAACGTGGAAGACTTACCTTAATCATATAAAAGGACATGACAGAAAGATAAGGTTGAATCTGCATACTCATCCCCATTAAAAAAATTTCTCTCTTTGTCTTGCTCACTATATTTTGACGTTGGGTAGAGCCATCAGCAAATAGATTTCACATATCCTATCTTTCTATGATGTGCTTTTATAAGGTTAAGATTCCTGAGCTTTCAGAGAGATTTGATTTGAATTTTTTGTGCTGCAGTTGAGCATAAACTGATGGCTAACATGGACAGCAACTGTTGCAAGTCTCTCCAAGATGCCAAGAAATTTACTCCGGTACCACCTCCTTTGCCTCGTCCAGCAGCAGCCAATTGTCCTTGCAAGGGGGATCTGGTGATAAGTAATTCACCACCAAGAGGACGCAGCTATGTCTCTACAGCAACAAGAGATATGTGGGAGCGCTTATTCGATGAAGGTTATAAAGCAGATGTTTACATTAATACTGATAATGGTGGCATTGTTTATGCGCATTCTAACATTCTTGTAAGTTCATTCATTCCAATTGATTTTGTATCGTATAAAATGCTGTTCCGTTTGATATTTTGGTCCTAACTGATAGATTACATGACAGCACATATAGTTTTCATTGAGGGACTTAAAAATTACACAGTCAGAACATAAACTGCAATGAACTGCCCATGTTGTTTTATATGAAATAGTCATAAACATTACAAGTTATTCTCTATGTTTAGTATGGTATAGATAAGCTAGTTACTAGTAGATGCTACTTTTAAGAGGTTTTTAGGGGAAAAATGATACTAACTCGTAGAAGTTTAAAATACTGAAATGCCAGTTAGACCTATTTTGAGGTAAAATAGGACCTGGAGCTCTATCTGTTTATATGTGGATGCCCGGAATGCATTACTTGTATGACCTGATGCAATACGTAGTTGTCCATATTCTATCATAAAAAATTGTGCTGTAACTGGATTTTTTTACATCATCTTCTTGAACCAATTCATCATGGATGCCGCTCACTTGATACTATTTGAGCAGGCTATGGCTTCTCCTGTAATGAGAGGCATGTTAAAGCCAGTAAGTCGCCATCATCACCGACGATCAATCTCAATCCGTGGTGTTCCACATGATGCAGTCCGAGCTTTTATACGATATTTGTACTCTTCTTGGTATGTTTCATTTTTCTATGAAGCTCAGAGTTATTGAATTGAGTTTCAGAGTAGAAGTTGTTAACACTGGTCAAACCACAGATGCAGACTTGATTTCTTGATTGATCTAGTCAAGTCCTTCCATCCAATCCCATATAACAATTCTATTGATCCTTGTAGTTCATGATAACTGATAACTCTAGCGAAGGGAGATGGAGTTTCTGGAAAAATAGACAAACTGAACTTAACTAGATCAATTAGAAAATAGGAGGGATGTGATTGAAACAATTGAAAATTGAGGGGGTTTGGGATTCAAACCATGAAGAAGGAAAGAGGAAAGGCTCTTACGTATATTTTTGGTAACCAAAGGAAATAAAGAGAAAAACTACACTATAGGGAAAGCAACAGCCATCTTATATGTATTTTATTTTACTGTTATTTATGTTGATCTGATTTTAAAGGGCTCTACTTTCATAGTTATGAGAAAGAAGAAATGGAGGAATTCGTCTTGCATTTGTTGGTGCTGTCACATGCATTTGTGGTCCCCCACTTGAAGCGTGAATGTGAAGAGAAGCTACAGGTGGGTTTGCTCAACGTAGACAATGTAGTCGACATATTACAACTTTCACTACTGTGCAACGCTCCCCGGCTTAGCCTCATTTGTCACCGTATGATCCTAGTTCATTTTAAAGCTGTTTCAGAGTCTGAAGGGTGGAAAACAATGAAGGAGAGCCACCCAATTCTAGAAAAGGAACTCCTGGAATCCGTGATTGAGGAAGAAAATGTAAGGCTTTTTATTTTTTTTCGTGTCTTTCCAATTTATCTTGCACCATGAGAACTGTGAAGACTTCCTTCTCTAAATGCTTTTGGATGAAATGTTTATCAGAGAAAAAAGGAAAGGATCAGAAAAATTAATGAGAGGAAGATCTATATGCAATTATACGAGGCAATGGAAGCTCTTGTTCACATATGTAGAGATGGTTGTCGAACGATTGGTCCTCATGATAAAGACTTCAAAGCAAACCAGGCACCCTGTGGTTATGCAGCCTGCAAGGGTCTAGAATTGCTTGTTCGTCATTTTGCTGGCTGCAAGTTGAGAGTTCCGGGTGGCTGCATTCATTGCAAGAGGATGTGGCAACTATTGGAGTTACATTCTCGACTATGTGCTGATTCCAGTAGCTGTAGAGTTCCTTTATGCAGGTAAGATCTACAGTATATCTGAGATTTCACTTAATGCAGCTCAAATTTCCGCCTAAATTTCTACAAATTCTGTCATTTTCAGGAACTTCAAGGATAGAATATCAAAACAAAGCAAGAAAGACGAAATTAGGTGGAGAATATTGGTTGAGAAAATCTTGAGAACAAAGGGCATTGCGGTAGCACCATTCTTCGAACGGCAATTGTGATGTTTCATGGAAACAGAATGCAGTTGATCTAGAACCAGCTTGAAGTTGTAGATTTGTATGTCCTGTGTTAGTGAGAATTCACCCAAAAGGGTTTAATGTTACTCATTTATATGTCTATAGAAAACCATGAAGCAGAGAAACACTTCCTTAACATTTCTTCTCTTCTTTATCTGCTGTTGTTTTGGAATTCTTTCTACTCTTTTGCTTCTTTGATTTCTCGGGAGTTGCTATACATATGCGGCAAATAGAGATGTTACTGTAGTTAGATTTTCTATGTTTTAACGCCAATATGGATCAATCTTCTTTTCTCACATACAACTCGTCCAAAAGAGAGAAAGAGAGAGGGAGGGCTGGCGGGGGGTAGCACTGCACCGAGGCTACAGCTTGTTTCCTAGATTCTGGAATTAAGCACCTAATTGGTTGTTACATGCGGAATTCAGATTCCTTGAAGTGCGTTGGATGTTTTTAAATCAACTGTTCGAATTTTTGTATTTCATAGGTATATACTAGGTATAAAATGTCGTTAACAAGATAAAGACCTGAGTCTTCTTTGGCATTTTGAACGAAGGCGTTAGGAATATCTTGATGGCTTCAATAGAAGTTTGGTGGCAATTTCAATAAAAGGACCCATGGATGGCACCGAGTATATAAAAAGAAATCTTAGGACCACTCCATGAATGATCGTATTGCTGATTACCTGCTGCATGCCGTTTTAGTTAACATTCATGAACTGTTTATATTCTTTTTGTGTTGACATTGAACTGTTTATGTTAGATTCTGTTTGTCGTGACATTGTTACTCTGTCGTCAATGTTATTCGTTGCTGTTTCAGTCATTCACCTACCACTTTTTATTTGAATTTTACTATCGAACGATAAACACATAAATTCATTTATTGTAGCGGGCATAGAGTACACAAATTGTTGTTATTCATGGTGCATTTTCTATTTTTTAGTTTATTATAGTGTATGTTAAAACTTGACATAAAAGATTTAGTTGTATTAGAAGAAAATGTCTTTTATATAGGTGCCTATCACATTAAAAAAAATATCAAATTATTTGTTAGTGGTATATGGTTATTATATATATATATGATTATCACTTTTAAATATAAATAAAATAATCACAAATATAAACATAATAATTACATAATAAGAAAATAGTTTGGTTATTTTACACTTTATGATAGGCACTTGCTTGAAAAATACTTTCTTTTAGCATCATTGAGTTTTTTATAGAAGTTTTAGTATCCTATAATAATAAGCTTTTTTTTTTTTGAATTATTTATGGTTTACTTGTTAAACAAAAATAACTTGTTCACTCAAGAAGATGAACAATTTGGGATCCTGGCGCCCCGGGAGTATGAGAAAGAAGAGAAGAGCAAGGGGTAAAAGCATTCAAAGGCTTTTTTCTTGGGCCGCCCATGCTTGTGTATTAGCAATCGCGGGCAATTAGCTCGTGACCTTTTTTTAAAAAAAAAAAAAAAATAGCTGATAGACGATGAGAATTTCCCAACTAATGGAATGTGCATAAAGTCCATGTAAACTCTCAGTCTCCAGAAACGGGAAATCCATTGGGGTCACGGATTCTCATCTTCTCTATTGTGGAAGAGTGAACAATTATACGGTAGATTTACCCAAACTACAAGTGCAGATAATGTTGAAGACATTTTGTTATTTGCAGCCAAAAGATTGAGAAGGTAAATGTGTTTTATGTTATCCGATTGCTGCTAGGTTTATACGAGAGCAATCATTATAGCTGCTCTTCCTGAATGACCCGTTCTTTCTACTATTCTGGAAAGAGATCACGGAAATGGCTTTCATTTTCCTCTGGTATGCTTACTTTAAGCTTTATTTATCTTCCAGCACTCTGAAAACTGGTTCATCTACCATTGGAAATTATTTGATTGGAACGTTTAGGAATTCAATACTGCATTTGCGATGGTGTAGGATGTGTTGTGGAAATTTTTCAGAGCGGCATTTCTACAGTCAGTTTGTGGTTGTCACCTTGTGTTCCCTGAACATCGCTTGAGTTAAAACTTGTACCCATCTGTCCCTTTCCAAGAAGCTGTTGTAAATTTTACATGCCATGAATAGATTAAAGGAATTGCTGCAAAACTGTCATTTATTATTAATAATTGATTCAAAAAATACATACAAGAGCCTCTTAGGTAAAATTAAAACATTCTACAATGTGAAAATGTGTGGGACTCTGATCTAATAAAACCTATCTTAACTATGGCATATGTGTTGGAGTTGAATAAACAAAAAGATGCGTGTCCTGCACTTCCCATTTGGAAATCAAATTCTGCTTCATATGATGAGAGCAGATGGTATGGATCTTTGCCACCCTTTTCTGTTAACCAGGAAATCCTTTCAACAGGTTGTTCTTCTCCCTGTGCTATAACTGTTTGATGTTCA
This sequence comes from Cercis canadensis, assembly GCA_003255065.1. NCBI lineage: Eukaryota > Viridiplantae > Streptophyta > Magnoliopsida > Fabales > Fabaceae > Cercis > Cercis canadensis. Next base: position 300,164 of record QAOA01004423.1, read on the forward strand.
ACCTCATCGATCCATGCTCTTGACATTTTCATACCTAATACTGTCCTCCTTTACTATTACTTGCGGATGGGAATATCTTGGTATTGTAAAATTTGGTTTGAAGCATTTACTTAGTGAACCTATTCTTGGAATGTGGGTAATTAACTTACATCTGTGGAAACATTCATTTCCTTTCACTGTCCTCCTGAGAGACTATTGTTGCTTCATATTCACAATACTATGGGGATGAGCTTTCCTCATCTGAGCTTCCATCTTGTCTCGCATTATACCTGTTGAGAACGGGTAATGATGCACTTGCAGCTATGCGGAAGGATCTGGCAGAACCAATCACAGTTCTGTCCTGCATCCTTCCCACTTCCTTGCACACTTGATCCAAAATATTTAGAAAGTCTCTTACAATCATAAAGATTCTGAAAGGGTGGGCTTCTTCCTTTGCTGTATCTCCATGAAAATATTCTGTAACTTCTTTGACAAGGAATAAGGCCTTTCTTTCATCAGCCTTGATCCTGATAATTTCAGCTTCAGCATCTTTCAGAAATATCTTTGTAGAGTTGAAGAAATTCCCTTGTATATCTGGCTTCTCATATTGCAAGACTGATCTCACTTTATCAAGCCCCATTTCAAGCTTTGAGACATAGCTGCTTAAGACGTCTGAGTCCATTCCTGCTGCTTTTTTGACATTGCCGAGGTCTCTACTGAGCCCAGCAACAACCTGCAGCCCTTGCTTCTTGAACTCATCCTCATTGAATTTGGTATTCATTTGACTCTGAACATTAACGTTTGCAGAATCATCACTGGCACCTTCTGATCTAATGATCTCTTGGACCACAAAGTGGAGCAATGTGGTTTTTCCATCTGTTCCCTTTACATCTACAAGTTTTAAGAGTGTCTCCAGTTTAAAAGCTTTAGCATCACCACGGTTAGTGCCAACATTCATTCTGTTTCCTGTCCTAAGAACAGCTTCAAGGAGTTTGAGGAATAACCTGCTGTTCTTTAATTCCTCACTTGCTGCCTGACAAATATTAACAACAAAGTTGTCAGATTCTCAGGGGCCAGTATTAAATGTAAATGGATTCAGGTCAAGGTAACAAGGCAATGATTTTAGCTAATTACCTCTAGGGTTTGAAATGACTTCCTCAGGTAATTAACTTCTGCATCAAAGTTAGCTCTGTATAGCATGGCTTCAACTCTTCTGAAAGCGAAAGGGATATCGAGCACAGCTTTAAGAAATTTTTCAGCAGAACCAAGTTTTGAGAGGTCACCACTATAGCTTTTAAGTTTTATCTCTTCCTCCTTAGTTGGAGCCATCTTAACCAGAGTTTCCAGAAGCTCAGCACCTAACCCTTCAGGATTCCCTGTTTCATCCAAAAACAAGAACATTAAATCCATGATGTTTTGCAATGTGAAAATGCAGGATCTAGATAAGCAACTAGTTGAAGGTAAAACAAGCAGTAGATGTTTTAGTGAAACCAAGTCTTTTCTTCCTTACAAAAACAGTTAGATAAAAGTCCTCATAAAAACAAGTCATTTACTCTCTCAACGACATATCAGGTTATACAAAAGTCTGACGTGGATACTTAAACCTAGGGTCTCTTGCTTATAGAGGAAGCCTGACTAATATGATGTCAATGCCATTGGCAAGTCTAATAATTACAATTGTGAAGTAGAAGAAGAGGAACAGAGTTTAACAATGAATATTAGATCTTAAGATCTCTCTCAGCTAGAGGGTTGAAGAAAAACCAGCATGATGATATAATGATAGATGTTTGGTCATTGTTCTGTATTATGATCAGAGCAATATATTTTATCAGCTAGATTTGATTTGCTCTTTATCAATTTTTTTAATTCACAGTTCCAGACTCCCTATTCTCTTTCTCACTTAATATATAACATAATGATACACACAGCATGATGCTGTTTAGCTATCTGTCCTTTTAAGTTCTCAACCTATATATTATGTTTTTGTTATGATTCATCCTCTTTACATTATTGTCATAACCTGCTTGTGTAAAATTTATCCTTCTGACTCCAAATTTTGCAGTGCGATATATCTTTACATTGGATACGGATCTATGTATGTTTTAGAAGGACAATTTAGAGGTTTTCTAACAAAATAATTGAGACACATGATATCAAGGGCATGGTGTGCATGTTTATGCTGAGTGTGCACATGAACCTGTGAAACAGCATAGTATATCGGGTTACTAAAAAGATAACCACAAATCTGTTCGCTGCCATGGAGGAGCTCAATCCCTATGCAACCATGAACCATCCACTTCTACATGTTTTAAGAAAATTGAAAATTGTGACTGAAATCTGTGTCTTCTGTCATGCAAGTCTAAAATCTGATGACTGACCAGAAATAGGAAACAGTATATCAACAACTTACCATCTAAAAGAGCTTCGGACACTTCATCTCTTGTCACATTCAATGCCCTTAATAGTATAGCTATGTTTTGGGACTTCTTCGGGTCTAACACCCTATTCTCCTGCTCAACAGGGGGAAGAACTGATTTTTTTGTGGGTTCCTTTGGGATGGAATTCGTGGAATTGCAACCAAACAGGGTCTCCATCATGTCCTCATTTAATCTACAAAGAAATCAAATGTCCCATACCAGAAATGTGTATTAGTTCAGAGTCCTATACTCCTACTAGCGCAGTACTAAAAGAGTAACCGAGTCTGAGTTTACTTACTGAAATGAGCTTGATTTTAGCTGGTCCCACACTGTAGCACGGTCTGAGGTCGCACGGACTTTATCCCAATGCAAAGCCTTTAACTTGGGTTTCGCACCATCCGTGTCATCGGCTTCAAGCCTCTCGGACGAGCTTACACTTTTATCAACATGTTGGGAAGCTTTTGTTATGCCATTAGTAGGGGGAGTTCCTTGACTTGGAGACTCCGACTTTGGCTTTCTTGATGCAGAAGATGAGGAAACACTGGTTGCCGGAGACCCTGCTTTTCGTGGTGTTGTGTGTGGCGGTGGAGGTGGTGGTGGAGGAGGAGGAGGAGGAGGAGGAGGGGCATGAGTATTAAATGAATTCTTAGTTACGTGGAAGGGTGTGTTATTTGGTGACTGAAGACGCGTCAAGTTCGGGGGTGGTGGTGGCGCCGAGAATTTTGGCCTCCTGGAAGGACCGGAGGCGACTTGCTTATCCAGATGCGGTGTTGAAGAAGGTGGCGGCGGTGGTGGCGGAGGAGGTGGAGTTTGCTTTATTGACGGTATGATGACATGCCTTATATCCGGCGACGAAGCCGAAAGCCGAGATTTTGGTGAAGTTCTCTTTGAATAAGGAACAACGGAAGCTGTGGAATAACTGTCACTCTTGGCACTGGCAATTGGCGCCGGGCTACCGTTAGCCAGAGAACTCTGTCGCGAAACTGGTGTGTAATAGCTATCCTCATAACTGAGCGATGAGCCCTGCGGCGAATGAAACGCCGTCTCGTGGCTTTCCTCGTCGGACGACGACGATGATATTGCCGGCGGGTAATTGCCATCTATAGGCTTACTCAACGGCGGCAATGGCTGCAATTCAGGACTTGGACGGTAGCGATCGGATCGCTTAATTGAATTCAGTTTGTGATAAGGCGACCTGTTAGCTGCATTAGTTTCACTTGGCTCATTCACTGATGTTTGGTTTGGCTCCACAGTCCCAATATAGAGAAAGCTCGATGGCGGTGCTCTTGAATCGTCCGGTAACCTGTGAGAATTCCCACCGACGAGCTTCTGGGTCTCGCCGGGGTGCTTCACACGGTGCTTGTACAAGAAGAAGGCAAGGGCCGAGAGCATACCAAGCGTGACAATTCCTACGGAGATCGCAATTGCGACCTTTTTTGTTGGCTTGGTAGGCTGCGTTGCTGTTGGGTTCGCAATTGTGTCATTGGAACTGGATGGTGGTGGCTGATTCTGATCTGGGGGAGGCCCTGTGGGATACTCATGAAAGAAGGGAATGTCGGTATTGGGAGAGGGTGGGGTGTCCGCTGGCGGTGGCGGTGGCGGTGGCGGTTGCGGTAGTGAGTCGGTGCCTGGTGGTGGAGCAGACGCCGGAAACAAGGGCTGGTGCAGAATTCTTCTTGTCTGAGATTCATTGGTAGTGCGGAATTGAATGGTGTTGACCCCTTTTGCCGTGGGGACTAGGATGGATAGAGACAATAATACGATAAAAAAGAAGCTCAAATGATGAGCTCTCATGGTGAATTTTCCTGGGTTTCTCTTATTCCCTTTTCTTTCACCCAATTCATCTCTGGTTTTTGTTTCCGCAAATTCCTTTGTCGAAACAAGAGAGAGAGAGAGACAGGAAACTTCTTTCGGCTATAAGATCTGGATGCTGAAGCAGCTTCCGTCAGCAGAGCCGTAGTTTTATTTTCCCTTTTCCCATGTTTTATTTATTGGCATCAATTAAATACCATATTAATATTTTTAAATCAACATTTTACGGTGGGTCAGTGTTTTAAAAATTGGATTAAAGTTCGATGGATTTAACTGGTGTCCTGTTTGGGGTTTGGCAAAAATTTGTGTGAATCGGTCTAATTTTTCATAATTGGACGGTTCAGTAAACTTTTTTTTTTTTAAATTGTCACCAAAATAATTTGATCCTCATTCTTTTAAGGACTAAGAGGTTTATACCACAAAATTAATGCATCTTTTGTAAATAAATTTACATTATAATTTACTTATTTTTATTTAGATTACATAATAGATAAATATTGTTCATAAGAGAATTTGAATCATCCTTTCAATAAAAAAAATATATATATTTATCATTAGACTAACTTTAATTTTAATACAAAATTTACATAAAAATAAATTTATTATAACTTAAATTATATAATAAACACATTAAAAATTATATTTATAACATTATTCGATCTGCGCATTTGATCCAACCAGTTAAATTGGTTCAAGTAATACTCATTCTCTAAAATAATTCGCTGGTTGATCCAGTTTTTAAAACACTAAGTGGGGTAAAGGCACTAGAGTAATAGGAAATGAAACGTGGCAGTGGCAGTGCACTTGGGGTGGGTGCTTCGTTTCCAAATATAAGGACGATGAGGACCATGTTGTGTTGATATTAAAAAAAATGATACGTTCATGCCCTTTATCGTCCATTTACTATAATTTTCTCTTTCGTTCTTAACGAGGGAAAGCACAAATTCTATCTCTGATGCCGTGCCGTTAATTCCTACGTCCACTGGCCAGTGGCCACTGCTCGCTTTCCACTTTATCCTTTCTTCTCCTAAGCTAGTTTTCTTCCCCGAAGTTAGTTTTTTATACGAAAACAGCAAGAATATGAGTAGAAGAGTTCCTTTGACGTACCAAAAAGGGCCAAAAAAAAAAAAGATTACAAAGCTTATTTACGATCCTCTTCAAGCCTGGCAACACCACCATGTAAACAGAGCCACATAACGTGGTCCACGTGGCGCTGTCAAATTTTGTGCTTAAGCGTGTGTTCCGGGATTTATATTTGTTTGATTCTGGGTTAGTCAATTAGACGATGTATTTATTTATTGATGTAGATCATTAATCACGATTACAACATATGATCTGATTAAGGTTTTGCAAATTAAAATGTTTCCATTACTTCCTAGTTTTGATGTCCCTAGTCTCACCCCAGAAAGGTAAAGTTCACCTTTTAATTTAATATGCGTTAGCACGGTAAAAAAAATATAGACTTCCATTTACTGTTGTCCGACCGACGGTTTCCACATGCAGAATAGTGGTAGCATCGTCAAGGTATTATAATGTTGGTCATAAATATTATATGGTAGTGCCATAAAATATAAGTAAGTAACTTTAGTATAGATTTGGGAATACCAGGTCATTCATGTAATTTAATGGAAAAAGTTATGCATGGGGTCACTCAACGTCTTATTCTTTCTGCTTTCCTTCATTGGCTGATTGATTCACCGACCCCCCCTTCCGCTCTGTGGGGAACATGCACACGCCCAATGCCACTACGCTTTATCCCTTTTCTTTATCTCTTTTCCCTTTTGTTTGGACACCGTCACTAATGCAAAGACGATACTATCCTTTATTAGCCCTCCTTAATACCCTTTTTGCAACATAGAGATGATTAAAGTTATGCCTTTCGTCAAAACTATGCATTTTTCCATTTGTATGTGGGGATTACCTTTTATTAAAAAAAAAAATGATAGTAATCAAAATTCATTAGGAATAAATAGAGTAAAATTTTGAGATAAGCTAAACTATCCCTTTATGTAGTATCTAATGAACTAAAAAAAAAAAACTTTTCATTTAAATTTATGTTTCTTTTAAATAACTATGATTTTTGTCTTAAATTTAATTTTTTTTTTATAATTTTATCATTTTTTTGTTAGACACTACATGAGAGTAGTTTAGACTTTTCCAAAAAAATTATTTTACCAATGTCGATAAAAAAGTATACTTGCGTCTTTGGTGATGAAGTAAGTATTGCTCAGGGATTAAAAAATAAATAATTACTATGTGACTTAGAGACTATTAAACAATGCTTAAATGCTCTTTTATATACTTTCTATAACAATGCTTTAACCAGAATGTTTGAAATTCGACCAAAACAAAGAAGCCACAATGATACATTGTTAATCAGGTTATTCTTTCAAAAAAATTGAAAAAAAAAAAAAACAAAAACGAAAGAAAAGGGAAGATTGATAAAGAAAAATGTTTGCAACAGAATTGGACTAAGCATAATGCAAAGGGCCTTTTATCTTATCAACCTTTCCATGCAGCCAATAGAGTGAAAATGGGGGGCTCTTCAAATGTCCCTAATAAATCCAAATAAGTAGCTAGCAATTAATTAAAAGGTAACACTCACCGTTATCGGATTTGATTGGTTGCTAAAATTAAAAAAAGTCATATATGGTGTTAAATCGGTACTCGAATGATATGATATCAGTATGAGAGGCAGGCATTCAAATCATTTAAAAGGTCAATATATATATATATTAAGAAGGAAATTTATATAATATTTTTCAATTGTCGTCGTTATGAGTATGGCTTTCAAAAGAAACAGGCAAACAGCTGTTAAGATAAAATTTAGTGTTGGAATATGGTGGCAGCAGCTTAAATTGGTGGAATTTGGATGCTATTGTGTGTAAACCATGTTCAGCTTCCAACAACTAATGCTTAGGGGCTATTAAGAATTAATAAGAACTATATTCCATCTTAAAGGTTTGCAGAGAGCTTCACATGATTCCATATATAGGGACGTAGTTTTTTTGGCTTATCAGCCAAAGTAGAACAAATTGCGTGTTCCCATTTATTTTTTGAATGTGTTTTAATTTAATTCTTCTGCGTATATTTTATAATTCATACAATATATATATGACTATGCATAACGTCATAATGTCAATCTTTTGCTCAAACTTGTGGACAAGTATATTGATAAAGCATAAACCTATGACCCCAGTGACAGTCCAAATTCTACCAAAGGTTGACATTATTGGAAACGGGTGAATTTTTCATCAAAAAAAGGGGAAAATAGTGAATTGTGAAATAACAATAATATTAATAGATAATAGTAAGTAGGTAATGAGATGATGTATTTCCATTTTATAACCTTTCACCATATTTACCTTTTCTTTTGCTCCCCACAATGTCCACGCATATGCTACGTTATATCAAATAGAGTTGTAATGATTGCTATGTATTTTCTAGATGGATTGCTAAGTTTATTCATTACATCTAATTAAGTGTATCAATTATTAGCTACCACCATGCTGTTTTGTTTACGATTGATGTATATCTCTCTCCAATATGTATAGTATTTTTGGTGATGAAATATTTATTGTACCTAATTGGCCTTTTCTCACCAGCATGTACATAAACTGGATTTGCAATTTATGAGTTCATATTGTTTAAGTTTTAAATTTTTTTGCAGCTTAACGGTACGAGTCATAATCTTATTAAATTGTAAGAAAGTATGTGTTCCTCAAAAAAACAAAAACAAAAGTTGAGGGTCCTTTCAATTTATTTTGGACATAAAAAATGGGGATGCACACTAATTTGTTCCCTAAAGAACAAACCTTCCATGTCATTCTTTTTATTCATTTCTTAAGGAGGAGGTAAAATTATGAATTTTCTGAGAGGCTATTATGACACTAAGGAAGTCTCTCGAATATATATGTGGCTTGAAGGAACCACATTCTCTTTTGCCTCTCATACTCATGATTAGGAACAGAAAACTGTTTCTATGTTTTACTTCTTTCAATTTCTTCAGGAATATAAATTCTTTAAATTTGTTAGAGAAAAAAGGAGCACATGTTTTGTGAACAAAAGCTTTGAGTTACAAAAGGTGTCCTCCCTCAATGATCAATTCAACAAAAAAAAATAAAAATTAAACTTTTAGGTTAAATTAATTTTTAATATGGTATAGAGCCTCTTTGATTAAATAATTAAGAGATTAAATTCTTTTGTCATTATTTTTTTAATTAAATTAAAATTTTAGCACATTGTATAAGTAAGCACGTGTTTTGTCTATGCTTTTAGCTCAAAAAACTTTCTCGTGCGAAGCGTGCTAGATATAAAATTATTTTTAAACTTTCATTTAACATTTAAAACTTTTAGATTAAATTGATTATTGACACTCTCATTCCTTTCATGGTTCAAAATAGGGGTGACTGACTTGGATTAGTGATGAGTCTATGACATGCAGGAGAGATAATATTCCTTTAAGCACTCGACTCATATCTCATGCTAGTGGAGTATGGTTGTGAATTTGTGAGATTCATCGTGTACAGCAGAGTTGGGAAGCATTACTAAAGATTTATTCCTTTAATCGCTTTCTTCAAATTGTTTTGTACAAGTAACCGAAAATAACCTTTGCCCAAGGACTTTTAACAATTCAATAATACTTGTTGTTTGATAAAAGGCAAACCTCTATATTATTAGTTTGTAAATTAAGTATTAGAAAAGAGGGAGAAAGATAAAATATGTTTAACAACTATATGTACAATATTTTAATGCTATTAATAAGAAAACATCAACGTAACTATGACCTTAAACCTTATCACACACAAACAATTATTAACTTATCTTTATATATTTGGCTGTTTGCATTTTGGACAAAAGTTTTTATCTCTATCATTTTGGTTATATCAAATAAGACATTTTTAGACTTTAGGAATTTTATAGGAAATTATACGTAAAGACAATAATTTGTATATATGTTTTTTTATGCTTTAATAGACTTACTTTGTCTATTAAATTCTGACTTACCACATGATCAAAGAGAAAGAGGGCTGTCGAACATATGAATCATATGGAGTGGAATCCACGTAACGTCTTTAATCAAACTCAAACATGAGTCCATCTACAATAATCTTTTCGGGTAAATATATATATATGCTTCCTTTACTATATCCTTTTCTTCATTATGAATCAAGAATATATGAGGAACAATTCCAACTCCTGTTTCCATCAACAGTCAACACTATCTAAAAGTAGCTTCAGTTTTTCATTTTCTCTTTTTTTTTTTTGGTCCAAATTCATTATAGCCATAGAGCATCTGGTTTCTTTCTTAGGATCCTAAAGGAGGAAAAACAAGTAACGGGAAAGTTACGGAAAGACTTTGAAATTTGATGTGAAGGTCTACAAAATGAACTGAGGCCTCCAGCTGTAAACAGGTAGTCTGAGCAGACTTGATCCTGTGGACCAATGACTAGAATTTCAAAGACCATTGGTTTGGTTTTGGTCCCTTAAGCTTGCAGCTTTTTACTTTCTCATCATCTTTTAACCGCACTCAGCACAAAAGACAATAAAGGAGGCCAATGCGTTGTGCCTCCTAATAATAGAAGTTACTATGCAAGCAAATTTAGTGAAAAACGTAAGAAAATTGAGTAGAGAATGTGCAATAAGAGAAAGATTAATGCTATAAGAAGGATTAGCCATCATTTTTATATTTTTTTGAATGGTTAAAATAATAAACTTAAGAGTCAATAACTTGTAGATTTAACAATATTTCTTTTAATTATAAGAATCAAATGATTGATGCTCTATTTATTTATGTCATGTACTCTATTTTCCTTTTCGTTAAACTTTTTTTATAATTATAATAATAATAATAAATTTAAGAAATACATATTATTGTGGTTGTGGATTATATGCAAGTTGGTAGGAGATACATTTTAGAAAACTCACATTCTTTTTTTTTTTTCCATTTTTTGATAGGGAAGAAAACCAAACATTTTTTTTTTAAAATTTCAATCTAACAATTTAAATTATTTACACTCTATTAGTTGTGCATCTAACAGGTGCAAGTAGACTTTATCGCGTTGGCGGTCCAAACGATAAAGATTTTATTGAGCAATGATGCACCATGCATTATTACGATCGAAAATCCCTCGCTGAATCCCCTAAAGGGAAGCGGCGTTACTAGAAATGAAACGACACCGACAATAAACGACGGCATTGCCATGGAAGAATTACCTATTGTTTGATTGCGTGTAGCAGGTGTAGGGGGATTGTGGCATTGTGTTTTTGCGGGCTCAATCACAACGTCTTTATTATCTTTCACTTGGACTCTACTCGGAGTACGAAAATGGGTCAGAGGTACAGACTGCTGGGTGGGCCTTTGGTTCACGGTTCACTCTTCCCGCACCACCTCTTGTTCGTCCACGTGTCTCTGTAGACAACGAACGAACGAACGAGGGCCATTCTTATGCTCTTCCCAAGTATGTGTCTTGCTTTTCGGTAGCAAAAAAGAGTGAGACACGAGTCTTTGCAAAAACAAAAAAAAGAGAAAAGAGTATTGCTTTGAACTGGTTGTACCGCTGAAGACGTAGTAAATACTTTCATTATATTTTCTGGCCAAAATGTACAACCCTGCCGAGTGGCTGTAGGCACTGTAGGGAGATATATTGCAGATAAATCTTGTACTATGTGCAGGTGCCTTCCTTTGCAATCTTCAGAACATCCCACATATAAGAGCAGTGAGAACCGTGAAGGATAAAAACAGAGTGAAAAGGGAGTGGGAGGTGGTCTCAATGTTGCTGGTTGGATAGTGGTTACTGGTTAAGAGTCTGGTTCTACTCTTCAAAAATGTTGAAAATGAGGTCGCTATTTCATCTTCTCTTTCTTTGTTTGCTGGGTCTTGCTGGTAAGCAAATCTCCCATCTTGTAAAGGTCTCAGCTTTTCAGGACAATGCTTGCTTCTTCCTCAAGAATGCTTTGGGGTTCAACGTGCATTGTGGGTTTTTTTATTTCTTTTCTCTGAAAGCCTTTAGTTTTATGTTTTCTGGTTTGCAGGTGCTGGTCAAGAATCTATTGAACTCCTAAACCTCTGTGAGACAACTGAAGAGATTTTGCAAGCATCATCTCACTCCGACCTTCCTGTAGCTGTTTTGGTGGGCGCTGGGGACCTCAATGGGGTGTCTAGCAACATTTTATCGGCTGAAACTTGGCTCAGGTCCCACGTTCTCGCACATTACCCTTCCACGAAAATCACCACCATTGTTGTGGGAAACTCCGCTCTCTGCCGACGCGACCAAGAAGAGAAGTTCGGTTTGATTTTGCCTTCTTTGAAGAATGTTTATCACTCGTTAAGTAGATGGGGTTTGGAGAAAGAGATAAAGGTTTCCATTGCTTTCTATTTGGATTGTTTGCATCCAAACTCTGCTTCTTATAATGATGATTTGAAAATGGTCAAACCTCTGGTAGAGTACCTCGGAAGTGTAAATTCCACTTACTCTGTAATCCCACATAAGGACTTCTCTCATTTTTCAGATAAAAGTTTGAACTTGGTGTCTTCTCACTTGGAGTCCATGAAAAAGGTTGGATTTTTCGATCTCAACAGCATAAATGTTATAGCCGTCCTCCCTAAAGGGGGAAAACCCATAATGAGGAAGCTTTCAGTTGTGGATTCCAACCTAATAGGCCCATTAATCCCAGTAAGGCCAACCCCATTACCAGAAATTGCTGAACCCCCATTTCATTCCTCTGCTGGCTACCCTGTTCCTGCCAATGTGGCCAGAAAACCTATGCCTCCGCTGTCTCAAATAGCTTCTCCCCCTCCAACGTCTTCCTCTTTTGGCTTTGCTCCAGAGCTACCTCCCTTCGTTGTTCCAGCCAGTGCGCCTCATGGTTTCACTCTGCCTCCGTGTAACCCAATCGACAATGGCTCGCCAAAACCTGAAATAGGCATGGTACAGAAACTGTGGTGTGTGGCAAAGCCTAGTGTTCCAGCTGAAACACTCCAACAGGCTATGGACTATGCTTGTGGAGAGGGTGGTGCTGAATGTGAGGAGATCACGCCGAATGGCAGCTGTTACAATCCTGACACTATAGTTGCTCATGCTTCTTATGCCTTCAATAGCTACTGGCAGAAGCACAAGAGAAATGGTGGAACATGCAGCTTTGGAGGAACTGCGATGTTGATAAACTCTGATCCAAGTAAGCCTTCTCAGGCATCATATTCTCAAATAGGTCATAGTTAGGTCCATAGCTTGTTTTCTCTTCATTAACATAGTGCGATGGCTGCAGGTTTCCTTCATTGTCGGTTTGTTCTCACCTAGATACAGTACTGCGAGTGAAAGAAGGGGACTTCTATGTGAAGGTGATTTGGCTTGTGACTCACTTTATTGGTAGCAATTGGTTTATATTATATAATGTATTAAGTAGGCCCTTAAGAGTTTATGTCGTTTGAACCACTTTTTGTTGAATAGATTGTTGACCAACTCATTTAAGTAGGCCCTTAAAAGTGTTGTTGTGGGATAGAAGCGCTGAAATAGCGTGTGTGTATGACTATGCGACCATGAACGCATCAACGAGGAATATCATAAATTTGAAACGGAAGAAGGGATAAACAAAGTTCTAGTTCTGTTTCAATTACTGAATGCTAATTGATGTCTATTGCTCACCTTGACACTTGGGAATGACCCGATCAAGGATGGAGAATATTATAAGCTACACCTTGCCTACTGATTAACGGAGTCAAAACTAATTTAATAGGGGGTCCAATGACTTTCAATTATTCCTAATTTGACTTATGAGTGCATCAATTTACCTGCAGTTGTGTTATCAGTGCTCAACGACAATCTGTTTAAGCTTGTGAATTAGGAGATACCCATGTGGTTTTTATCTGGTTGACGTTGTGTTAAAGTATATGGCAGATAAATAGTGTTGTTTTCTGTGAAATTTTATCTGCGCTATATGTGATAATGTAATGTCTTTAATCAAAATTTAGTCAGGAGCTTTAAGGATGTGGTTTGTAAAAATTTATGTAAAATTGTTTTTAGATTTCTACTGAGGTTGCTCATCTATGGTGATGGCATTTTTGAAACAAAATGGGATGATGCTGGTAAATTTTCAAGGAACCTCAACGCTGTTTCTCTTCTGTAGCTTTTTTTCAATCTAGTAGGAGTGGAATGAGAGGTTAAGTATAAGAAAAGAGTAATATGAGCTTCAAAACCGCTCCTTCTTATTTGGCAATGGAAAGAAGAGAACAAGCATACTTCAACTTCATTCTATCTGACAGTTGTTAAAATGGTTTTCGGGGCAAGACAATTAGATCAACATTTGTTAAGAGTGAAAGTCTCACATTTTGCGTTGTTGGCCAATTTATCAGAACTTCTGGATACGAATTGCAAACCTGAAGTTCGCTCATATGGTACCTGAGCTAGCATGAAGTTCTGCTGTCATTCATATTCGAGAGCTTAGGCATAGTTTCACGCTTATTTACTTGATATCTCTCTCGTAACTAAAACTGCAAAATATTAAAGAATTGTGAATATGCTGCCTTGCATGATGATGCGAAATTTAAGAATGTAACGGATGAATTTGGTCTGTTTTTAAAGGTTTTGGAAATATTATGTTTTTCTTGGGTGGCACCTGTTGTCTACAAGGACTAGTTTCAAATGCCATCCTTGTTTGATTATATACTTGCCTAAGAGTCTGCAAAAACGTGGTCTCTAAGAGTCTTCTTCCACTGTAATTCTATTTCTGAATTATATACTTGCCCTTTCATCTTGTACAACGTTGCCTATTTGATAATTGCGTTGCTCCAAAATTAAGGTCGAATTCTGCTTCAATTAATCAGGGTTTGGCGCGGCTGAAAAAAGAAAGGGGGCCGGAAGCTACTCTTTATCAGAGCCAGGTTTCGATCCTGGGACCTGTGGGTTATGGGCCCACCACGCTTCCGCTGCGCCACTCTGATCTGTTGGAAGTTTGATGTCAATAAATATTATTTATTAGTACGTATAACTGAGACTGGCCTTGAACAGGAGGGACGAGTGGTTGTGGGGGCATACTGAGGGTATAGACAAAAAGAAAAAGTCACGAAAAAGAACTTTCATAGCGTACTCATAATACTTAAGTCACAATCAAATGCTGGATGCGTTACTTGACTTGACAACTTCTTGTCCTTTGATTCTAGTATTCTAGCTTGGTTTGATTCTCTTTGGATACCCGTAAGCTTTCTTGTTTTGCTTGCTATTCGGCTGCATCTACATGTTTAGCCTACCTGACAATGCTATGGTTGTTGATAGGGGCTTGTCAATGTTTCTGCTATTGAACTTGTGGAGAATTATTCAAATGTTTTACATAGTCGCATTACAAATGTGGACGAGATAGCTTAATCTACGATTCTTTGGTTTGGATGCTGCTATATCCAATATAGTATATATGTTATGTTATACTCAGGTGCCATCCCAGCTATTAAGGGCCTTTAGGTTGACTCAACTCTCAAGCTTAATAAAGTTTCAATTTTAATGGGATTCCAAATAAGTGAACGAGATGAGTCTGGCCCTTCTTCGTTATCCAAAACTTTACCTTGTCGTCTCCTAGAACGTTAGTGAGCAATGGCAGTGTGGAACTTCGGTGGAGTACGCTTTATACTGTTTGCCATTGCTGGTTCCTCTTTTGATCCTTTCTGGATAACACCACTTGGCCTTCAAAATGGCATTTGCTACTTCCAAATTACATGCACAACACTACAATAACGATTGGTTTCTGACCTTGGTCGATGCAATTGCTTACCAAATAAATGACGTCATCTCACAACTCAACTAGAGAACCAACTTACATAAATTGCACGTGTTTATGTGTTGTTATTTTTTTCGGTTGAGTTTACGTTATTATTATATGTAAAACAACGTGCTTTCAAATATGTAAATTGGCCACGGCACTGAAAAAAATTAGACTCAAAGTGGTGGTACCCAGAACTAATGCACAATCATCGATGCGTCAACTTCAGACCTAACGAAGATGTTGGTGCTCATAAATACAAGTCTATATCCTTTTGGCATGATACCTATTCAACTACTGAATCTAATTGTTTCGTTGTGCTAGTAAAAAATGTATGCAAAGAAAAGCTTTAATTTAAAGAAAGAAACTAAAAATGGCCAAAAAACTAAAATGTACTGTCCACAAATCATGCACAATGCAACAGACACAAATTCCCTCCGTGAATGCTTGGTCTTACTCCCCGACTCCTTGAGTGAAATGACCACAATTATGTCTTCACCGTTCTACAGTCACTGCATTGGCATTTGCATTGGATTGTTCAGCTCCACTATAACAAGAAGCATTAGAGTGGTGTTCTTTCTGAAACAGAAGTGAAACATCAGATAGAGATGAGAAAGCAACCTAAACAGCCAACATACGTCAAAGTTCAAACTCAAAACTAGAGCCCCCCTCCAAGGTCCACGGAAGAGAAAAGAAAAAGGGAGAGATGTGGGTAATTAAAGAAAGAAAGGTGCAAGAAAAGAGAGAGTAGTCATTTGAATGGCTGGCAAATGAGATGCACAGACGGACGCACCTTTTTAATGAGACCATGAGAAGACATAACTTCGTAAAGCTTGCGCATAAGCATTTCTTCTTCCACCTACAATTCACAACTCCAGAAGTTAAATGATTCTAGCTGAAATAGATCACTACACGATACTGTGTTTTCAATATAAACTTCGCCAAAGAAAAATTCAACTTAAATAAATCTTGTTACACATGATCCACACACAGAGAGAGTGACAGAACACAAATTTCAAGAGTGTGAACCAGCCAAGAGGCATAGTTACGCAAGTCCAAATCTTCTACGTTTTTCTTCTTTCTCTCCTTTAATTAAACATGTTAGGCAAGTGAAAGAGCAGACATGATGGTATACAATACAGGGCTTACCAAGAAACACTCTAAATTGTGAATTCGTGATATGTAGTAGACAAATGCTGATATGTTAATAACCATTAAACAATCAAACTCACTGCAATAATTAAATAGAAGGAGTGAGCACTTCTGAATTTATCAAACGGGCTAGGATTGAATTTACTATCAGAAGATAATATCATATAGCAAATGCAAACACATAGGAAACACAATACCGCTTTAGGCAAAATGTACTCCTTTCTAATGCTGAAAGCCCTGAATTTCTCTTTGTAAGCGATGTAACAGAAACTTTTTCTCCAAAATTCACAGCAGAATATAGAGTAAGACAGTAAGCAATGTAAAACTGCAGACCCTAAAAAACGATTTGGGAATTTGGGAAAGATGTAAGAACCTGAAGCTTTTGCGATTCATGCAGCATCGATTTGTAAGCTTCAGTAAGTAGCGCATTCTGCTTATCGAAATGCCTGTTCACATAATTATAGAATCAAAATTAATTTATAACCAAAAAAAAGTAGCAAGCAACGATTCGATGAAAATTACTTCAATAACTCCTCGGGCTGTCTGGGGTCGAACTTTCTGGACTCCATCCTGATATAAGTAACGATCAATGCCGTCAATGCCCTATTCGAACTCAGAGAAAAGGACAGCACTTGTTCGTAATCGTAGGTACTAGGTAAAAAGAAAGACAGTAGACGACTACACGAGGCTTTGCTCAGGAGAAGGAAAAGGGTTCCAATGTGGTCGATACAGAGCACACGTTATGGTCCAGTAAGGAGGAGTGGCCCCTGCCAACGTGGGCTTACCACATGAACAGAGCTCATATTATTGTCTCGGAGCTTAGGCCCAATTATAACTTGGGCTCACCAATGTTTGGTAGGGCTACTCAATTACTGAACATGAGCCCAAAACGAGAGAACAATGGCCCAACAGCTTTCGTTGATATAGGCCCATTTTCTTTCTCCGGACTGGCTCACACAGCTTAGGCCCAATCATTACTTGAGCTTACCAATATTTGGTAGGGCTACTCAATTACCTGAACACGAGCCCAAAAATGAGAGAATAATGGCCCAACAGCTTCCCATTGTATGAGCCCATTTGCTTTCTTCGGACTGGTTCGCACGAAGGTTCTTCTCCGCAACCGCGAAGTGAGGGTTCCGAATCTTTCAGACCGTTCATGGTTCAACCAATAGTATCGGTTTTCATTGTTCTACAATGCAATTATGATCAGCAACCCCATTCTGATGTGGGACTTAGATTCTTCAGAAGAGCCATGATGCAACAGTGCATAGCATATGTAATCATGATAGTATGGAATTTATATTTATACGGATTAGGCAATACTTGCTTTCTGATGGTTCATGCATGCTTGATGCTCCTGCTCCGTCCCCCTTTCTACTACATATTATTCCCTCACATTTTGTCATCATGCAAAACTCACCTAAAACAAAAGATGCAGCACTAAAATTTGTACGTCTAAAATCTCTGTCTTGTTCTTCTTACCATCATATGCTCTGCAGATGATTAATTGAATCTAATATCTCTCTCTCTCTCTCTTTTTGCTGCAAGAATATAATTGAATCAAATGTTAGTGTGCTTGCTGATATCGCCTGGCGTTCATCAAGCTTTACTAGTAATCACACGTTGGTACAATTCGATACAATAGCAATATCGCGTTATTAATTTTAGCTTTTTTGTTTCATACAGGCATTTTTCTCTAATTTCATATATATATATATATATATATATAGAGAGAGAGAGAGAGAGAGAGAGAGAGGCAGCTTTATAGGTAATGAAATGTGAACCATAGATTCAGCATTTTATTACCTAACTTGGACTTCTTTAGCGGACTCTACACCGCCGCTGATTGAACAAGCATATACGACTTACGAGTTGGATCCCCATCACAATGAAACGTCTAGCTCCAAAGAAAGCCATCATTACTTGTGAATGATGGACATGTGTACTTCGTAAAGAATGATTATGATTCTGTTCGGTATTTAAGCGCTTTGAGATGGAAGCTAATTAGAAGCTGAGAACAAAAGCCTAATTTTGAGCATGTGGACCAATATTAGACCAAAGAGTTCTTGAAAGCTATCATTCAGTTACATGTAACTATCAAATCTATGGAGCTAAAGCCTAGGAATATGTCTTAAACTAATTGACAAACCTAGTACTATTGGAGCTTCGTCAAAGCATTCACGTAAAGTTAAATCATAGAAGAAACTCACTTATTTTTTTGGGGGATACCTGAAGAAACTCACTTTACTTTCTAGTTCATCAACTCTCAAGTTTCGTATCAACTCTGCCTAACAAAATGTGATCCTAATTTGCACAAATTACTCTTTCAGGATGCCATATTCCTTCTTGTCATCTTCTTGTTAGTGTATGGAAGTAGAAGATTCTTTGAACTCTCCTTTCACTTCTTTTAACGCGCTTGAGAAGTACAGAGAAACCAGAAAACGCCAATGTTACAGAATACCAGTTTCTTTGCAAGAAAAAGAAAAAGAAAAGTAAAAGACAGAAGAACTCTTCTCGCACAACCCATTGTCATTGGAATAAGATTCCAAGGAATTACTCATTAAAGTCTGACTAATGTCCTTTTTTATGTTATTTTTTGGTTATGTGTATAATTTTATGTATTTTATTTGTGAATATGACATTACTCATACACCAACTTCTTTCAAAAACATAAATGATAGGGCGCAAAATTATCTGAGAATGGACAGATTAAGGCTAACAGCCAAATCCTCCCTGAGGCATGCCCTTCTTCAAATTTGGCATAGAATTCAAGCACTAAAAAAGTATACGATAACTGCACCTAATAATAATGGGGTTTACCTAACAAAGTACACACTAACTTGAAAATGACATCACTTCCTTGATCACACTGTTATGGTAAAGATTCGAAAATGATAGTATTTATATCACTACAATTATTACATTTCAAATGCCCCCAAATGACTTATTCTTTTGCAGGAATAGCATTGTGCATGTGCTGTAATCTTTTGCAGCATTGATTTATCAGAAAAGGATAAAGTGCAAGAAGGCACGCAATAGTTACACATTCATTGAATTGCTTTGCATAATCCTCCTTATTGGGTCATTAATTGGGCATTTGGGCATCACAATAAGGACTTTAGGACCCTGTCAATCAATTTGGGAAGAAAGAACATGGTGAGGAAGATCCTTCAGTAATTAATTAAGCTATTTTTGGCTGAAGAATGAGTTTGACCCTCATAATTAGACCATGTCCATAACAATTTTAAAGATTTCATTCAAGTTCCAATGCAATTTACTTGACAATGAGAATCAAGGGCCATGTGCCTTGTGATAATTACTGATGTTAATTATTTGCAAAAAGATAGATACTTACTGCCCATGAGTTGTAAATTTCTTAATTCACTAAGCTTTGCTTTTTTATCACTTTTTTGAATTGAAAATTACAGAAGCTGCCCTTTGTACCCCAAAAAAACTATTGATGGTGCCCTTGATTTAAGGACATTTTAGAATGAATGGTCCCCTCCTTAAGTCAGGAATTTCAATTGAGCTGGAAAGATAATTCTTTCTCTTTTGGAGGAAAGATAATAAGATAATGTTGAACATGACCTTCAATTAGCATGCCCACATGGTATTGGTCAAACTTCAGCATATTGTTTGGATCAAAACAAGTGAAGTCATCCACGATCACGATGTCCCATCTTCCATTCACCAATTCACTAAACTTTTACGTTAATTTTGAGTGGGAGCTGGTTTATATATAATTTTATACTATCCCTAATCATTAAAATATTCCAGTGTTCTTCGTAATATTTGTGGAATATGATTTTGTATATAATTATGAGTTTTCAAAAATTTGCATTTCAATTATCATTATTTTATATCTACTGGCTAGCTACTAATTAATATCATCTATCTGAAATTATATAATACATGGATTTAAACAATAAGGATGAAACGAAATAGAGAGCTATCCGACAATCTCTCATGCATATGATCTTTCAAAGATTCTGACATTAATATGCTCCATTTTTTATAATTCAGGTTGCGACAGTTTTAGAGGAATCTAACTCATTTTTGCATAGATCCTACAGGTGCAACTGTTTGTATTCCCATCCGCATCAGGTGTGCAAAACATAGAGTTAAATTAATGTTTGTGTGATGAGAAACTTGATGCGTTTCTTTCTGATTTTCTGGGAAAAACGATTCTTGATGGAAGGAAAATAATAAACAAATGTAAGCATTATCATAGGGATGTGTTTGAGAAAGGAGAATATGATAAAACCACAGTGATTGTATGCTATTTTTAATTGAAGCATTGCATGTGGGATGGAGGGAATAAAAGATTGGATAAGGGAAAGCATTGTGGTCACAATTTGTCCACTAGAAGACGAACTAAACTAAATGCTTCCTAAATTCATATCATTAAACAGCAATGAGAGATAGAGAATAGAGATAAGAGATCCTTCAATATTTGATTAAACGTCAACAAACTCTCTCTCTCTTTCTAAGATTTATCTTCTCCCTAAAATTTCATGTAATTGATTGATTCTGTTTTTCTTCTCCTCTCATGGATTGGCATTCGAATCAATACCAAAAACTATGAATTTGATTCGATCATACAGTAATATATTAACTTGTATGTGATTGGTAGCTTCGTACATAACAAGATTCCATGTAGCCGATTGGGTGTGTAAGGATTCTGCGTAAAGCTCAGTGCCTTAATTCTCAACATATTATTTTCTCAATTATTCAATATCACCAGGGAAGTGACATGAATAATACGGGAATAATTAACAATTAAAATAAATAGCATGTTTGATAACATCTAAAATCAATTCTATTCAAAAGTAATATTATGTTTAGTAATTTTTTACAGAATCAACTCTTGTATTAGGAATTGTGAGAATTAACTTATTAATTAGTTTTTATGAGAATCAATTTGGAAAATATTTTTTTTTATAAGTAATTCTGTCAGAATCTGCCATACACTTAAGTATGGCAGCATTAAATAACCAATTTTATTATTTAGAAACTACTTTTGACATGATGATTAAAATGATAAGAAAGCACTATGTTAATCTTCCTTATTTGATAGCTTTTGCTTTTTAAATGGAAAGGGGGTGGGAGGAGGAGTTCATCTGGGTTAGTTAGCATGTCAAAACAGATGACCACAACCAGTCCACCATAGGACTCATGCTTGACGAAACTCTTATATTTGGCATCTCATATTGATTTTATTTGACTAAACTTATTTGTATAAATTTATAAATATAAAATTTTCATAAAGAAAGTTATTATATTCATATCTCATAATGATATACAGCTATAAGTTGTGAAAAAAAAAGTTTTTATATATGCAGCAAGAAAGAAGAAACAATCATGTTCGTTTGCTTTCATTTTCATTTTCTTCCCTAGATGAATTTTTTATTTTTTTGTACAACTTTTATTAGTGAATTAATTGAAGAGAAAGAATAAGAATGAAAAATGAGATGGTCATGATTATCATAGAAGTACGAGAAGGAGATAGAGGTGTCGTTTCTTCTAAACGGGGGGGTGTTGGTTTGGTTATCCTCAAACGCTGAAACGAAGGGGAAGGGGGCAACAAAGTAGCCCCTGTCAGATTGGCGTGCATTACATTACATTGCATGCATAGTGGATAGAGAGAGAAAGAGGAAGCCAAGCAAAAGAAAAGAGGGAGTAAAGACTTGGGTGGGGGCCTCATGGTCATGGCCATCATTTGAAGACAAGCCACTTTATTTCCTAGCTAGAGCTGAACTGGTAAAGTTCATTATTAACTTTAAAAGTGTAACAATATAGTCGTAAATACCTGAATTTTTCTTAAATTTGTTTTTGTAATAAATAATATGATTGTTGTTTATTTTGTCAATGCTTTTGTTTTGTTTTTATAGTTTAAAAGAGGATGTGAAAAGGTGATGAGATTGAGAATGGGAAAGAGAAAGGTGGTGGTGGTGGGGGCGGGGGCGAGGGTGCTGATTCAAAGGCTCTGAGCACAGAGAGAGAGAGAGAGAGAGAGAGAGAGAGAGAGAGAGAGAGAGAGAGAGAGTGGGAACATTCTGATCTTGGTTGGCTTTTTGTGTTTGTGTAGCTGTGGTGGCTGTCAAGGATGAGGAACAGCTCATCTTTTTGAAGGGTAATCTTTTTGGTTTGGTTGGGTGGTTTCTGTGATATGTGGGGTGCTTTGAGGATATAGTGCTACTCATGCAGTGAACTTTGTGTTTGTTGTCGTGCCCACTCTTATTTGATTCTTGGTACTTGGCAGAGCCAGACATGCATTCTGATTTCAGATCTCTATAGCCTCACTCTTTCGCGACCATTCCTGCCCTTTCCCGTTTTCTCCTTGTATTACTCTCTTTGTCGTCCAATCTTGCTTGCTTTCTCAAATATTCCCACAACCAAATCCTCCCTCTGGTATGCTTCAATTCCTATTCATTTCCCGTCCTTTATCTCCTTGTTTGTTTGTTTATTTCTTTTGTGCATTACAATTTTCTCCGACTTGCCCATTTGCCTATTATATATGCAGATTAGCTCTTCGCCTTTTCCACACAATTCTGTATTGTGCTATGGTTGATTTTCTGTTCTCGATGAGCTGAGCATCAACAATTGACACAATTCCTGGTTTCTTATTTGGCTAAAACCCATCAAACTTGGGGGGTGTTCATTGTGTTGATTCCTATGCAACCATGTTGATTTTAATTGTTCTGTTTTAAAGATCCTTTTTTTCATAATCAAATTTTTTTATGTAAGTGGTACGTGTGCAATGATATTCGGAGCATAAACCACCAAGATTGATGCTTTTTGTCTACTACTTGGGTGGTTTTCTCGACTCATACCAAGATATAATGCCTTTTGTTGCAGGTGCTTGGCTGCAAAGGAAGGACAGAACTGAAAAGTTGTTAGTGAAGGAATATTGATTATGGAATTTGGGTTGTGAAACTTTGTGGACCAGAAAGGCTCTTACTGGTTGGGAATAACAAAGAAACGAGGGAGAAAGCAAATATCTAGATTCAGAAAAATAAACAAATATCTACTGGGCGGTGGTGTCAGTTTTGAGCAAGTGGTGGTGTCTCTGGCTTTGAGAAATTATATATGCTCGAGATAATCTGTTGCCAATGTCTCCCTAACATGACCATCTTTGCCGGTCTCATTGGGCTGTGTTGCCAATTTAGTAAGCAACCTGTTCTTTGAGTCTCTTCCCATCTAAGTGAAAAAATAAAAAATTGCAGAAAATATATACCCTCTACCTTCTCCCTTTACACCTCGTTTTGTGGGAAAGATTCGGTCATACTAGGAAATTATACCACAATTCTATTTGATCCATCTTTCCTCACCTTCAATTTTAGCAACTCCCACATTCGGCTTTTATCTATACCCTCTGTTTTGCCTGACATAGCCGGAGACCTTCTTCTGTGGTTACCGGCGGCGAAGTTTTTGCTTTTGTGGTGTAACATTGGGATTGGATCCGTTTAGGAAAAGAAAACGGAGCTGCATATCATTTTCCTTTTGACAAGATGAAGTTTATGAAACTTGGATCCAAGCCTGATTCTTTTCAAACTGAAGGTGATAATATCAGGTATCAGATCACTCTCTTCAGAGCCCCTTGCTATATATGCAAATTTACTATCTTTTTCAAGAGCTCTCTTCGAATTATGTGTTTTTCTTTTTTAATACTCTGTATTTTACTAATTTCCTTCGAAGCCCCTTCATATTGATTGGTTTCTTTTCAGTTTGATTCCTCGCTATACATTCATAGTTCTGGTGCCTTATTTACTGGGAGTACCTTCAGAGTTTTCTTCTTCTTCTTCTACCAAACAATCCTGGTAGACCAGGCTGCTTTTATAGCAAATCACTGCAAACTTTATGATTTTTGTCTTAGTGGATTTTTTTTCACGTACACGTATAATTAACACAAATTATACGAAAGCGATAGCTGTCTGAGGAGAATTATTCCAAAGAGAAAATATTTTCATATTGATACCATTGAATTTTGACTTTTATTACTAGGCAATGTTCTAATCAGGAAAAAGAGTGTAAAATATCAGATAATTTTCTTATTCTTCTATGATTCCTAATCCAGAATTTTTATGCATTTGATGTATGTATTTCTTCTACTATGTGGTAACTTCTTATCTCAATTGTATTGACGATGGATAGGTTGGAACTACTATTATTTTTCACTCAAGAATATACAACCATCTATATATTAATATTTTGGACTTCTGAACGCTAGTTCATCTGATAGATTTTTTTAATACTCATGACAAATAGTGGTATCTCTGACAAGGCACAGATTAACATCTCACGGGTGTTCAACAAGTACGCTGTTGTGTTTTCATTGATGAACTTTGATATCTCCAAAACCAGACTTGTCGGATTTTTCGTTGGCCCAAATTTGTCGTCACAAAGTGACCCTGCTCGGTTTCATGTCCTGCACCTTTATTGTCCTTATCGGCAATATTTGCTGTGTGTTTAATGTTATTTCCCATGATGTAAACATGTATTTTCAGCGATCTTAGAAAATAATGCAGTTTTTGCCTTTTCAGAGCTAATGTGTGCATGCTTGATATCGTGTGACATTTTGCATTTGTATCTCCTATAGGTTGAAGAGACTGGATTTCTTGAGGCCTTTTTCTTTTCTTCTTTCTTTGTTTCATATTCTAGATCGTCATTTGTTTATTTTATTTAAATCTAACATGAACCTGCATATGTATATATCCAGGTATGTGGCAACTGAGTTGACAACAGACATAGTTATTAATGTTGGAGAAGTGAAATTTTATCTCCATAAGGTAAGCATCTATCTGATATTGAAAGTGATGATATAATCTCAAATATAGTTTACAAGATAAGTGAAGTGTTAAATCTTTCTTGTAAATTGTTGCTACAAAGGTCTGATTATAATGGGAAAGGATAACCATCTTCAATTATCCTTCAGTGAATACTTTATCAAATTAAAACAAGTTGGTAATACTGGGTTGGAATCTTGTTCCAAACAAATCCAATCTAGTTAGTAATTCTGGTTTCAGATTTGTCCATGGATAATGGATTATCCATCTTCACATTCCCTTGTGCCTTGAACTCCATGGAAATAGTTCTATTATTAGTTAGTAAGCGGGTAGTCATGTAGTATCAGATTATCTGTGCTTCCCTTTATCATTCACTTGAAGAAGGTGGATTTGTTTACATGTTGTCCTGACTGCTCTAGGCTGAGATTGTAGGTGACTCATTATCTGTCAACAAATCTTCATATGATATTCTGATGCCTTTACCTACTTTATCAGCCAGACTACTCTGGGTGTTAGAAACATTAGTATTTACTGCGTATCTTTAGTTGGTCCAGTCATTTTCTGCATTATCTTTTGGACTACTTATCATGATCTATTCCTGATTTATATCTGCAGTTTCCCCTTTTGTCGAAAAGTGCACGCTTGCAAAAACTTGTTACAAACACAAATGTGGAGAACAATGATGAAATCCATATCCATGACATTCCCGGTGGACCAGCTGCTTTTGAAATATGTGCCAAGTTTTGTTATGGTATGACAGTCACTCTCAATGCATACAATGTTGTTGCAGCGCGCTGTGCAGCAGAGTATCTTGAGATGTATGAAACTGTTGAGAAAGGAAACCTTATCTACAAGATTGAAGTATTCCTCAACTCCAGCATTTTCAGAAGCTGGAAAGACTCAATTATTGTTCTTCAAACTACTAAGTCTCTTCTTCCATGGTCTGAGGAACTTAAGGTGGTGAGTCACTGCCTCGATTCAATAGCTTCCAAGGCGTCAATGGATACATCCAAGGTGGAGTGGTCATACACCTATAACAGGAAAAAGCTCCCATCTGAAAACGGGAATGATCCTCAGTGGAATGGTGTGAGAAAACAACAGATGGTTCCAAAGGACTGGTGGGTGGAAGACCTTTGTGAGCTTCAACTTGATCTTTATAATCGGGTCATAACAACAATTATAACTAAAGGCAATATTTCTGGTGCTGTGATTGGAGAAGCTCTAAATGCTTATGCATCAAGAAGGTTGCCAGGTTTTAACAACGGTGTAATCCAGGGTGGTGATATCCCGAAGAATAGGTTATATTTGGTAACCATTATCCGATTGCTGCCTACAGAGATGGGCAGTGTCTCTTGCAGTTTCTTGCTCAAGTTACTAAGAGCAGCTATTTTTTTGCAATGTGAAGAGTTGGAGAAATCTGAACTCGTGAGGAGAATAGGCCAGCATCTCGAGGAGGCTACAGTAGCTGATCTTTTGATTCGGTGTCCAGTTGATGAGACAACAATGTTTGATGTTGATACTGTGCAAAGACTAGTTGAAGAGTTCGTGTCATATGAGCGGAGTGCTGTGACTGATTCTCTGTTAGAAGATGAATTGCAGGAGATTAGAAGCCCCAGAATGATATCAGATGCTTCAAAGGTTAAGGTAGCAAAACTGGTAGATGGCTACCTTGCTGAGGTTGCCCGTGATCCCAATTTACCTCTTTCAAAATTTGTTGGTCTTGCCGAATTGGTGGCAGGCTTCCCTAGAGCATCTCATGATGGCCTTTATCGTGCCATTGACATGTATCTAAAGGCAAGTTACTTGTACCTTGTCAGCTCTAAATTATAGACATTAACATTTCGCCCCTTTCTCCTGAATATGCAAACAATTAGGTGCAGCACTTCCAATGTGCAACGTGCGTAGAAGGAAAAATAAATGTAAACCAATGCTTGCAGCTATAGCATTTTTCCAATAAATTATGTTGTCTGCTTTGGTTATTGAGCGTATAAAAAAGCACTTGCTGAGAATGCTACTTATTTTAAGCAAGTTTGCAAGTTTGCTGGGCTAATACTGCTTTGTGATGCAGGAACATCCTGGAATCAGCAAGAGTGAGAGGAAAAGAATATGTAGGTTGATGGACTGCAGGAAGTTGTCTGCAGATGCGTGCATGCATGCTGTGCAAAATGAGCGGCTTCCGTTGCGCGTAGTTGTGCAGGTTCTCTTCTTTGAACAATTGAGAGCCACAACATCAGGGGGCAACAGCACACCTGAGCTGCCTGGATCTATCAGTGCCTTGCTTCCTGGTGGATCTCATGGGAGCTCAAGGTCAACTACAACTAATACAGAAGAAGAATGGGATGCTGTGGCTACTGCAGAAGACATAAAGGCTCTAAAAGGGGAGCTTGCTACATTAAGATTATCAGGTGGAGATAGTGGACGGGGTGGTGATAGAAACAGCAATGACGGTAGTAAAAATAATGCTGAAAAAGTTGCTGCAAGTAAAATGAAGGGTTTCCTCATGTCAAAGAAGATATTCTCTAAGATTTGGTCAAGTAGAGAAAGAAATGGTGAGATTACTAGCTCTGATACATCAGAGAGCCCTGCTTCTACTGTGGTAGAGGAAACAAAATCTACCCCATCTAGAAGTAGGAGGCATTCAGTGTCATAGAACATGTTTTTCAGACTTGGAGCATGATTCAATCTTATACACTCAAAACTAGTGTTAGGAGTTAGCACTCACTGACATCTTCCGCCTGATTCTTCAATAGAGCTCTGGGCAAATGTTGACTTGTGGCTAAAGAATGAAGCACCAGGAGAACTATATTGTGTTGATTGTGGCTATATCACTCCCCTGGAGCTGCAGCTTCCAATTACTCATTCTTGGCCTTTTGTTAGATTAGGAGCTCAAGTAGTGACCCAGTTTTGCTGTACCATATTTGAAAAAAGAAATCCCATTGTTGTTTACTTACTCCTCACTCTCCTTTGCCTTCCCCAAAAAAAAAAAATAAAAAAAAATAAATGATACTTCTCTTTCTTTTAAAGTGGAAAAAGCACCGTCAGAAATAGATCTCAAATATCAGCTGATTACTGGTCTAAATTCGATTATTAAGTTTGGATGGTGGCGAGGGAAACCGAAAAGCTGATTTTTGAAGGGAATCTTGTAAAACGAGTCTAATTAGAATTGCCAAGATATTGCCTTAGAACTGAAGCAGAGCATTTTCTGGAGGACCAATGCAGGAAAGCAGGTCCAGTTAATCTCGTTATGAATTCTGTTACGTGGCCATTAACAACCCAGAGTATTCCTCTCTGATACTGTTGGGCCTTATTAGCTGAGCCCGGAAAGAGGGGCTCAGGCATTATGTAAGGCCCAATAGTTAAGAAGAAAAATGGTCTAGCAAAAAGGTAATAAAGAGAGAAGGATCCTATTAGCCGCAAAAGTTAAGAAGGCGGCTCCTGGTTATGCTTTTATCGTTCCCCTGTTGACTCAGACCATGTTCCCTTCACTCTGCATTTGCTTAAAGGTTATGCAATTTACCTTTGACTAAATGTTGAAGGTAGCCAGCCACGCCACTAGTTTGAACCTATAATAAGTTAATAACCATGCAGTTTAACAATGTTAGTAAATGCAGGAATAATGAATGATAAGGACAACTAAACAATTTAGTCAATGTGGGTTTTTCTCATTGTTTCCCTTCAAAAATGATTTTCAGATACTCCCATTCAAACCAGGGGGACCTCTTAGAGGATAATTTTAATTAGGAGTCCTCCGTCATATTAGCTTCCCAATAGCACTGCTCACTCACATGTCTAAACCCACCATGGACAGAAAAACACACACATATATATATTTGTCTTTTGTTTAGCATAAATAGTTAGTTTGGAGTCAGTTAATACTTAGTTCATAATTAGTTAGTACAGTTGGCATATTAATTATACTAGATATAAATATTCAGTTATGCTATCTGTGAATAGTTAGCATTAGTTTATATATATATTGTAAACAAGATACGTTATCATTAAGCTCATTTGAGCATTATTCAAAAAATCATTACCTTATTTTTACTCTCTCTCTATTCTCTGCATTTTCTAGCTTTATCTTCTTCAATCAAATTCAACTTAATCTCTGCATAGCTTCATTGCATTCATCTTCATTCCGCATTCTGCAACTCTTCTTCAAACTTACATCTTTCAAGGGAGTTCTTAAAGATAAACCAGTATTCGCCGTTGACGTGAAAAGGAAGACAAATCAAAAACAAAGAAAGAAAATGGCGGCCAAATTTGACTGTAATTTCTTATTTGTCGCTACTAATATTTCCACGAGGAATGTTACTTTTTTTTCCTTACCAGTAGAAGATAGTATAATAGATATGAGGTGAGCAAACCTTAATGGTACTTGGTACTTAAGTACTATTTTCATTCACATTATTATATGTTACACAATTTGCAACAAATAATAATTAATCTTTTCTCACCGTCATCCATACCCAACCCAGCAAAATAATCTTCTTTAGACAGCCAATCAGTCAATTCAAAAAGACATAGCAAAAGGGAAGATAATTTTTCAGGTCTAGCACTGAGCCACTGACCTAATCAACCTTTTCTTTCTTTTGAGGGGAAAAAAAAAATCAGCCTTCAACTTTTATATATGGACAAATCAATTTCCTTCTTCAACGCTTTCTCACAGTCTCACTTCCTATACGTCTTGTTATTAAATTTGAAAATGTAAGTTGGCGAGTGAGCTTCCACACCTAGATATGTTAATTAATCACAATTAGGCAAGATTTAACGTGCTCGAACCTTGCCTAACACTTGCATAGCTAATTGACTAATGCCAATTTTAGTTTGTGATTTGCTAGATAGGACGAATCAACCTTGTGCTCGTCGTATCACCCATATTATTCATTCATCAAAGAAAAGACTAGTCTTGGTACAAATTAAAGTGAGTCAGTCAATGCTTTTACCAGTATTGAATGATTTTTTTTGCGTTTCTTAGCAAAAGACGGAGAGAGACGAATCACTTGTGCCTTTTTTAATGCCAATATCAGGTAGTTACATGTGCCATTTGTGGGGGAAAAAGACTGATAATATTTCTAGGTATAAACTTTTCAACCTAAATAACTTGACTATTTCAATATTAGAAAGTTTCCAGACAATGGCAGCTTAAGAGAAATTGTGTTGATAATATTTGATGTTATAATTTATTAGTTTTCATTTAGGTTGTGTTTGGATAGGGTATTTGATAAATTATTATGTATTTATAAAATATTTTGTTTAGATACACTCTATTATAAAAAATAATTTAACATAACAGCAACAGCATAAAATTGCAGTAATATCAACAAATATAGATTATGAACACTCTAGTTATTCAAAATACATAAGCAGAATCGTGCCCTCCCTCCAGTTATCCAAAAGAAATCATTTTTTCATATTTAACAAAAACATGTCTGTATCTGACACTTTCTGGAAACGTGCCCTCCCTCTGTTTTTGCTTTCCTCTACTGAGTTAAGAAAAATCGTTCATAAAAAAATTAACATACTACACCAAGGATCCCCTTTTAGTACACACAAGGCAAGCATCTATCCACTCAATCAAAATCTTATCAGTCCAATTTTTGCCCACCAAATAATACAGAAAGCAATTTCTATAGATGAAACAAAGAAATCATAATGTTTGCAATGCCCATGGCTTTTAGGATTTTATTTTCTCATATCTCTAATCAGTACAATTGAATCAATTTATACCCTTAACACAAACCCACACAAGACAAGGCACCTTAAGCCAGTACAGTGCAAGTGAATGTTAACCAAGCCTTTAGAACAATCAAAGCTAGGAAAAGGACTTCGGAAAATGCTGAAGTCCTGTCAAGGCAACCTATAAAAATTGCAGCACTACCAATCAAGAAACAAGAAAACTATCAGCGGTGCTGGCAAGTGGCGTCGTTGGTGGCGGTGACGCTAGCTAATGGCTGCGCACAAGCACACGGTGCCGAGAGCAAGGAGTTTTAGAGACTCGAGGGAGGGGGAGGGGTATCGGGAGCTCAATGAAAAAAAAAATGAATTTGAAATACGCACTATTTTAAGTGTATTTGAAATACACTATATTAAGATTTTGAAAGTTATTATAAAAATATATTAAAATTTTAAAAAATACTTTAAAAAATTACACAAACAGAATAATTCAAAATTAACATTTCAAATACACTCTACAAATACTCCATCCAAATACACTTTTAATATGATTTATAAGGTTATTCTTTTTTTTTTTCCCATTTTTGCGAGTTGTTTTATAAAGAAAGTCTGTGAATGCGATAGGCCTAAAAGTCAATTATTTCGATTGAAAATAATTTTGTTCATATTTCTTAGAAGAAATGCTCCAATAATACATGAAACTCATTAAATAGATGATTATAAACTCAAAACTCCTATATTGTTGTAGGAGATATGAAATAAGAAAAAGGTTAATGGTAGTGTTTATCAGATGATTCAGATCACACCTTTCGTCAACAGCATCATTTTGGTCAACAATATGATAATCACATTAATCCTAATCCTAACGACAAAAAAACTATGCATTATACTTTTCAATTAATGGAAGCAGGTGACATCTGGTCATTACACAACTGCCCTTTTGTGCTCATTTGACTTTGAAATATACCTACCATCACCATGTTATCCAGACACACACAAAAGAGTGGAGACTACAAAGACTAGAGGGCTATCTACCTCCAATTGATATTTCAAGAAATGACGTAACCAGAATTTTAATGAATGGCAATTAAAAAGAAACGAAAAGAAAAAAAAAAAAAAAAAAAAAAAAAAAGAAAAAAAAAAAAAAAAAATAGTGCCAGGTGGCGTTCACATTAATTTGTTACTCCAACTAGATAACTCGTGACACATGTGAGTGAGATGATAATTATCATTTTAGTGCAATCCCCGTGAGCCGCTAGAGACACAATTGCCTTCACTTTGCCCATGTTGGGACCGGTGACTCACTGTCTCAAGCACGATTAATTTCATGCATTACCGATTTCTTCCACAAAATAAAAAATAAATAAAAACGAAACTCTGTTTTGTCCCATCAACCCAATGCCTAGACAACTTTTTGAAGCTTTATATTAATCTTACTCTCATAAAGGATTTAAAAGCAGTGCACCAAGCCAGCCACCAACCATTGGCACAATTGAACCCATTTGCGGGCTGAAGATTCCACCCTCACATGTTTTTAAATTTTATATAATCTTTGCTGGATTGTCTTGTAGAAAATATACTATCCACTAATCCAAAACGTTCCAGTTTTCCTCGTATTGTTGCCGTGCGTTGTTTTCTTTCTTTTACGTCACTATCTAAAAAACGTGCCTACATATACATAATAACTAGAACCACCGAATGAAAATGAGAGATCCTCACAAAGGTCAACATATAATTAGTTTCCTGTGATATTGTCACTCACGACCTTCTCTTCATTTTCCACGTACCCACCACTGCACGCTGCTCAAGAAAGTTTCCATCCAATTCCTTTTATCTTCGTGTGGAAAGCAACCAAACCACCTCAGGTAAAGAATTTCTTGGCACCTTAACGAGAAAAGTATATTAGTCCCATTAATTAATCATTATTATGAATTTATAGACATTATACAGATCCCCCCCCTAGGCTAATACACTTAATGGGCACCATTTGATTCCCCACTACCCCTCAATGAGAAAGATACTAGGAATACAATAAAACAAAGTTGAGTAAGATAAGGTCCCTACCTCCACGCATATTATCAAGGACACAAGATATAGTCTTAAAAAGGTCCTTTAAGAAAAGTTTTGCGACATGCACAAATCAAATAAAGGATATTCGGATTCACACATACCTCTCACATTTCCTAGTAATATCCCCCCTTTGATTACAGAACTATACTGTACATTCTAAATCTACCAAGATTTTATATTAGATTTAGAATAACTAGCCAAAAAGATGATAGGTAAATAACACTCGAAAACGAAGGCACTGTTTGGCTGGCTGGAAGAGGATCTAAAAAGCCACATCCATTTACAAAAAGTTATTTCTAAAGAAACAAAAGGAGGGGATATTCTTTCTCCTTTACAAACAAAAATCCATATCTCCCTCATTCCCTCCTTTTTCACCGTCAAAGTCGTTAGCCTAAGAAAATGTATACATATGAGAGGGAAAGAACCAAAAAAAAAAAAAAAGTCCTAACTCGTGTATGACTCCATACCATACTAATTCGGAATCTTCCTATGAAAATTAGAACTCTCTGGGGTCAACAAAAATTGACAATCCAGGTGGGGATTTGGTCCAGTCACCGACGGAGCCGTCACTGTAGTCTTCTCCAAGCCTCTTGATGCACCATAAATCCTCGGCGCAAGATAGCATCTTCCAGTAGGGTATACCGAACCGCAGCGGTTCACGGCTGGAAACCTCGGTGGCCACCACTCCACAGCCACGTTCCTTGGCTAGATTGTGTGCGAAGCCACACAAGGCCTTCATCATCTTCACCCCTTGCGGGCCTTCGCCTCCCAGCCCGTACATGAAGTGGAAACCAAACGGCCTGAAAAAATCCGGAATCGAAGGTAATCGGAGCCATGGCAAAGCCCGGTCCACAATCCGGGTCGTTTTGGCAAGAGTGCGCTTTACGCGCGACGCGCCCCGGATCTCGAGCGTGAAAACGTCCTTACAGTTCCAAATGCTGAGTACTGACCAGGACTGTGGTGGGTCCGACAAGAAGCGATCCGAACCGGGCCATGTCTCGGGACGGTAGGACCCACGAGGGACGGCGAGGAAGGTGCCAAGGCTGAGCTTGTTGTTGAGGACAGAGTCAATATCGCGGGGGAAGAACTCAGTGGTGGAAAAGCGGCGACGGTAGAGGCATTCGGCATCGGATGGGCTTAGTGGAATGATGGTCACCTTGTCAGAGACCTTAACTCGATGAGCAAAAACGGGGTTGACAAGGATGGACGGGGTACGGAACTTTGAGTATCCGCATTTGTCGGTGAATAGCTTAACGGATGCTAAATTGTCGTTATCCGTTGCAATATACGAGTATTCAGCGCCATTATCTCTGAACCACTCCTCCATTCTATGCACAAGCTTCAACCCTATTCCCATTCTCCTGCACCCACATCAAACAAAACAAAGCGCATCCGCTAATGTTAGCATTTTTTTTCTAAAAATAAAAATCAATTTTATTTGAGAATATGATTTTTTTTTATTTTTTTTTAAAAAAAAGTTAAAAAAAAATGAGGGAGTGAGAGTGGTGGGTACCGATGAGAAGGGGAAACGCGAAGACCTAAGATGTAGGCGAGTTTGGTGTATACAGGGACGGTATTTGCAGTGGCTTGGAAGGTGTCAGAATTGTTGTGGGTGAAGTGGCCGTTTTTTCCATTTCTGGAGAGCTTCTTTCCGCACGTAACGGTTTTGATGCAACCCCTTATCATTCCTACTATCTCTTCACCCATTTCAGCCACCTGGTTGGAGCAAGAAACCCAAAAATAAAAATAAGAAAATTTATATATTATCGGATCATCAAATCATTTTCTTCTTGACTTGCTTTAATTTGATGATGATTAGTTGATGCAGCAAGTTAATATTATAGTCTCCTCGAAAAGGAAAAGGGAAAGAGGAAAGAGGACAAAAAGATAGAGACATTGATTATTAGTAGCAGAATATAATACCAGCATGAGAAAAGCAGGTGAGTGGCGGACCCTGCAAATTGGGTCACCTCGCAGGTCGGTGAAGAGAGAGAGCTTCCCACTGGGTCCAACTTCACATATTTTCTCAACAGCTTCCACTCTTACTCTGTCTTTATTTGGGTCGAACTCTCTTACAACCACCGTTGCAAACTCCTCTACCATATTTCCGCTTTCTGATTAACTAAATCACAATCTAAAAGGTATACAGACTCAGGAAAACAAGGAAACGAAGACAAGAGAAGAGAGGGACTTTCAACTCAGAATGAACTGCTAACAACGCAGTATGGGTAAGCCTTATATAGAGGAGAGCTCAAGAGAGCCACTCTTATTAGAGTGAGGGAATCGCAGCTTTTTCAAGGTCGCAAAATAGACTGATTAACGTGTGCTATAAGCAAAAAAGTTAAGCTCACACTTCGAAATTTGAAACGCGATGAAGAGGCAGAGTGTTGATATACCATCACAAAATGGAAAGAAATGGGTAAGAAAAAGAAATAAATAAGAGCAAAAAAGGAGAGCCGTTAAGATAGTTCTTCTTCTTTTCTTAGGTAGCTGAGGAGTTCATCATCGCAGAGACACAAGTCCTCTCACCGGGCTTTATATACCTGATTTTTGGGGCTTTATTCTGTTTTTTTAATCTCTCTCTCTCTCTCTCTCTCTCTCTCTCTCTAAAATCCACTACATCCTTTTTCTTTCCTCAGAATTTTCTTTAATTTTAAAAGTTCAGAGTATTTTACATGTCTCTATCCGCTCTCTCTTCTGTCTGCCCCTCGACTCCTAACTCCTAACTCCTAACTCTTCTTTTCCCCCTTTCTCTCACCAGGGCTTATATAATAAGTAAGTAATAATAATGATGGAAAATAAATTAATTAAGTAAAATATTAATAATCATCATAAAAAGTAGGGGGAGGGGCAAGGGGAAGAGGAAATGGCGGCTATGGCTGCGCAGTCTTGTGGAGTTATTCTGATTTTTTAATCATTTATTTCTACGGAAGGAGGCGTTGCCATCATGACCCCATTCGTAATCATTACCTTTATACTCTCTCTTCCCCACCTCCTCTTTTTCTTAGCTCCATGACTCTAGAATATCATGATGCACAATTTTCATGATACATCCATCATCATCCATGCCATTTTAATTATCTTCTTAAATTTTCATAACAAGTTTTTTCTATGATTATTATGCCTGATAAGCTGTTTCCAATTGTAACTGCATGCAAGCATGTCCGTTACGATGAGTCGATGACCATGCATGATTATTGACTTGATAATAGTAGTGGGGTGAAATTGTAAAAGCCAAATGGGTGAATCTCCATATCCATATCCTCTTAAAACGGACACTAGAAAGTTGCAACGTGGCGAAACGGATACCCTCCATTTCGGTAAACTTACTGCATTTTCAGTACTTCATTATTTACCCCTTTTTTGGTGAGTGCTGGTGCGGACCAGTGACTAGTGACTACTGAGCTGCAATGGTCGCTATCTTTTTATTAGAGTATTATTATGTCTACAAATATATATTTTAACACTTATCAAACTTACTAATTAAAGTCACATACATTTAAAATTCAATTGATTTAAACATAATCACACTCATTTAATTTTTTACAAGATAAAAAATAAACATTTTTCCCTTTTAGATACTGGTAGGGTAGATTTTCCGACTGTAATGATCTACATCGCCGTTCTCATTGTTCTGAATTTTAATTGACGGCTAGGATGGACTTCATTCACGGGCAGCTAGATTTTCTTCACTTTATAGTTTATCCTTACTGATTAAAGCCTATCAAAGAGATTTTCCTACACTGCGACGCAGTCCTATTGATTTTGACAGTCAGCCTCAATCCTATGCCCCTAGGTCATCGTCGCTAGCCTCTCTATTATCCCCACCCTACAATTTACAGCGGGGTAATCATACCCAAAAGATATGAACAGATTAATAAATTCCAGCCATTGGATTGACCCCTGATAAAATAAATGCTGGGGTTTATATTTTCTAGAAGGGAAGTTGCATTACCAATGATACATTGGCAATGCTTGTTAGTGATATTGTGTATAGTAAATCCTGGAGAGTTAATAGCAGGCCAACAACGGTTTCGATAATGATTGGTCATTGGAGTAAGTGGGTACGTCACTAAAAGTTCAGTTATAATTAACAATTAATTCTTCAATCATATTCTCTTAAATAAACATTGATATGGGCAACTGCATTTAAGGACAAGTGGGGCATGAGAAGTTGAGAAATAAATATTAATATGCATGAGTCATATTATTTAAATATTAATATATTTTAATAATTTAGATAAATTTTAATAAAACATATA
Source organism: Cercis canadensis (assembly GCA_003255065.1). Taxonomy (NCBI): domain Eukaryota; kingdom Viridiplantae; phylum Streptophyta; class Magnoliopsida; order Fabales; family Fabaceae; genus Cercis; species Cercis canadensis. The sequence goes on from QAOA01004423.1 coordinate 337,064, forward strand.
ATTTATATCTGAATAA
>QAOA01004423.1:337398-354698 GCA_003255065.1 Cercis canadensis
GTATATTTTTTTTTTTTTTTTTTTCCTTTCCCAACGCTCTCTACGATATCATAAACAATGAATTGGGCCCATAATTATTAAGCATATTTAATAGAAGAATTAGCATAATAATAAAGTAATGAACAAAGCCAATGATAGGGAAAGGCGAGTTAGGAAGGCTCCCAAGTATGGCAAGGAAACTTCTTGCGTTTTCCTACGACACTTGAATTTTAACCTTTTATAAAATAGTATAATAATCAGATTATAAATGCATTTCCGCAAGACAATAGAAGACGCCATATGTACTTTCAAAGTAGAGCATCTATGAAATAGTATATGATAGTGCAAAATTATAAAAATGTAATAAACAAAAACTTTAGGTATGAACATGAAGACGTAAACTGTTTGAATGAAATATGTGTGAGGTGTAGCTTGGGTTTTATATAATATTCAGAGATGAGTGGGACTGCTATAGTTAAAGATCAGCAACTAGTGCTTAATAATATTAGAGATTTATAATGTAGATATAATTATAAGTTTCGCTAACGTTATATTAAAACCATGTGAACCTTCCTCACTTTGGTGCACAATATATATTAAAAGTGGAATGAGAATCATGTGTCTGATCATTAACAAAAATAGTTTGTCTTGAAACTTTTGAGATCATTGATAACAAGTTTTCTAGTATTAAAGGGGTTATCCTATTCCTTTATACGAATTTGCCCGTGTAAGATTAATCAATAATTGTCATCCACGGTCCTTCGAGCACAAAGGGGAACTGTGTTTTGCTATAAAACTTTAAAAGCGAAACACAATAATCCTTTTAATTCTAAGCCCCGTGATTAACCCTTTTTATTCTGACCTGAACAATATAATACGGTTTAATCTTAATTACCAGTAGTTTTTTTAAATAAATTACATTCTATGAAATTTTTAGCAGTTTTTCTTTTGGGTATAAAAAGAGATTGGAATTTATCCATGTGAACACAGATATAAATAATTGTCATCATGTTTTTATCCATTTATTAATTAAATTGATGTAGTAGCATGAAGCTTGATAAGTCTTTAAACCCTCTTCCCTCCCTCACAATTCAAAAGAAGAGGTCTACAGAGGGGGCCAAAGGAGAGCATGCGTGGGGAGAAGAAAAAGGAAAGAAACTTCAAAGAAAAAGACTTGGACACCAATAAATGAAAACTACGAAAAAAAAAATTACAAGTCTAAGTTCCTTATTGATAGGGACGAGAGAAACAACAATGAGAAAGTGAAAAGGTGTCCAGCTATAAGTGTTAACCATATTTTAAATTTTGCTGGCACTGTCACATTGCGTATTATTATCTATACTCTGTTTCTTTAATTGGAGAGAATGAACTAAACTAAGTTACTCTGTTTTCTTTAATATCTTATGCCATCTCTGTCAGGAAAAAGGTTGATAAAAACTTCATTATTTCCTGCAGTTTTGACAGATTGTCTTCTTGCTAGCTTGCTGGTTTTTTATTCTTCAAAATGTTTCTGCAAAGGACAAATGATTTGATTCCCATGTCCAACCCGTTCTCGTGCACTGTAATGACGGGAAAGAAACAACATGGAAGAGAGGGAAAAAGAAAATTTCAATTCATCTCATTTCATAATAGAATGACATACAAATTTCTGTTTATAGTAAAGAATACATTCTAGTTCCGCACAAGATACAATAGCTTACACCGAGGGATACGAGTACGACCTCTAGTTTATGTATCAGAAAATATTATATAGAACTCATTATATATGATTTAATAATGAGAGAACTTAGATAATTTATAAAAAAAAAAAAAAATGTATACAAATTTTTTTACTATCTTTTAACCTGAAAAAAAGGAGTGTTTTACAATATACGAGTTGATGATAATAATTAATGACAATAAACATATAGAATGTGATGTTAATATATATAGTAATGTAAGATACATTAACAATAATAATCCCTAATCACATAAAAAAAATAGCAAATATGATGCCAATAATAATAATTAATGACAACTACTTTCATTATGATTGTCTGATTACAATAGGTTGACCTTGGCTTTATACCCTATAGGTCATATATTATTACAGCTGGCAAATGGGTTGGCCTAGCTAGCCCGATCAGGCCAAGACATTCTTCGAGCTAGGTCAGGCTGGCTTGAATTTAATTGGACTGACATATGGCTAGCCTAACCTGGCTTTTAAGTTAAGCTAGTGACTTCTTTTTTTATGTGCTTATCAATAATTTAATCAAAATTATTCCAACTAGGTAAATAGTTTCCAAACTATTCCATTTGTGTAAATAGTTTGCAAAACTATATTTTTTTAGTCATTTTGCCTAGTTTATCACCTTCTAATAAATTTCATCTTATACATTTTTAATGAATTTAAATATGAGATCTCAAAAATAAAATATTTAAGGCTCAATTATTGGAGTATCCAAGTGAAAATATAAAAGGGTAATTATATATAAACGTATCATCTCAAAATTCTTTATATATAACATATGATAAAGTCAGCATAACTCTTTTAACCATCAAAATGTTATCGTGAAACTATAATTTTAGTCACCCTCTAACTTGATGGTTTAGTTTTTCCCAAGTTAGTTGCTGGTATTTAAGTTATCATCACCTAGTGCCATGTGCTGTAAGCTCCAACAAAAACTTACAGCAAGAACTATAATTAAGCAATCGATTAAAAACCCTAACTAGCTAGCAGAACAAAAAAAAACACTTGTTTAGAATTATAATCAAGTACTTAAGCAAAGTGAAACATTTAAACTATAGTTAGAATATCATTGTGGATTTCAAGATTCAACTTTCCTTTTGGACAATTGGTGGTCAACACAAAGGCATATTACATATATATATATATATATATACATCATCGCAATGCATACTTNATATATATATACTCATCATCGCAATGCATACTTGGAAGTAGAATAAAGTGGATTAAATTTAAAAAGCCAAGATGAGATTCCTGCTCATTAATTGTTAATAAATATAATTAAAACCAACCATTTTTCAATTAAAGCATTATCCTAAGAATCCACCAGGATTTTGCTGATCAAGTTATTCTTCACCTAGACGGTTGTCAAGACTCCATAAGATTTGGAATCAAGAAAGTATTTGGAAAGATTTCCCATCATAATTAAATGTTAGACCTTGGTTTTTTTGACTAATTCTAGTAAAGCATGGTTCTTGAGATCAATACTTTTGGCCCCGATCAAGCTAGTTAGGAATCTCACATTTAAAAGCAACTTATTATTCTCTTAATTATAGTAATTAATCAAACTTGGAGTCTTGGATCATATCAAAAAATGCATAATTAAATATGATGACGATAAAAAAGAGAATATGAGAGCTTAAAAAAAGGATTACTATAAACGCGTGATTCTATCTCCCGAAACTTTTGGCTTTAATCCATTTTCATATTCCATTCTGATTCTTAAAACAGTTATTGAAATGCTAAACATTGATTGGGTCAAAGAAGGATCAAAATGCTAACGTTACCTCATTACGATAACGACTAAGTTCATCTTTTATTTTTGTAGTAGCAATTTTCATAACCACTTGTTCTAAATGGATCCATAACGAATTGTAATAAGGTTTAAAGGGTCATATATTAAAAGGTAAGATATCTTTATTTTTTAGACGAGGACCACAACATCGTTCAAATAAAAACCCTAGATCAAACGTCAAAGAGTAGTGTGATATATTGAGATTTTGATAAACGATGATCGTCCCAATCAAGAAGGAGAACATGGGTCCTCGACACGTATCATGTTTACATGTTTCATTCGGAAGTTGAAATAAACAGACAAAGAAAACAGTTAGGGACAAATGGCCTAAGAAATGATCAAAGGTAGAGATCTTGTTCCCTAGTTTTTGTTATACAGGTTGGGTTCCGTACGTGCCCTTTTACCATTTCATTATATACTAATCACTATTGGTCGCGAAGCACAACTAACACTGTAGGGCCAATGCTAAACAAGAAGCCCTGTGGTTAGGCCATGTCTCTTCTTGGATATCACATGCAGCAATTAGGGCTAGGAACAACGATGTGGGATCTAAAATATTCATTTGATTAAGTCCCCACTTAATGGACAATTAAGCTTGAAAAGGGTTAAAGAATTAATAACAATTAGGCAACATGTTCACAATAATGCTGCAATTGTCTAGCCCAGTGGGAACTAAGAAGAAGCATAGTCGTTAAGGGCATATGATTAAAAATTGATTACAACAGTCGGAAAGTATAATTAAGCAAGTTGACCCATGATTAGAAAAAAAGATTATATGAGTGGATGGTGTGGCTCGAGGAATGTTTATACTTTATGGGATTTGCTAACTGCTACTTTTATATATATATATTCTCTATTTGTTTGTTATATAAATCTGTGTGCTTGCTTGCTCCGTATCATATCATACATAATAATAAAAATTAAAAAAAAAAAAAAAAAACCATAGCTATGACTTGGGACAGTCTCTTTAACATAGTTTCTTTGTCATCGAGACCTTAAATTGACCAAATTTAGCAACAAAAAAAGGAGAAAAAAAGATAACTATCTGTTTCCTTTTCTTTTTGTTTTCTGACGGTCCAAACATGTGCGGAGAAAAGTATCTATATTTTAAGACAGTTGAAACCTATATGTTTTCCGGGTCGGTGAGACAGAGGAGTAGGCTACCTTGACCTTACCGTAATTAACTAAGGCCAATGCCATCCCATCTAGTGAAAAAAGAAGAAAAAACAAACAAGTCGATGCCTGTTCTAGTGAATAGAGTGCTCTATGTTTCAAAACCTAGAATAGTGACTATTTGTAAATAATTTTTGATAATCCCTGAAATGCCCTTGCGATGCCCATTGATTTTAGGTGGTGTACAGCTCTAATTGTTGGGGGTTCTGAGAAGGAGAAGACAGAGGCAGAAAGAGAGAGATAGGGTTGAGGATTTGGTGGTGTACTTGAAGGGTGAGTGTGCATTGTGCAAAGTCATGAGTCATGAGTCATGAGATGAGTGAGTGAAGAGGTATTGAGGAGCTGTCATTTCTCGCATTTGTTATTTTATGAGCAGTTTGTATGGTAAGAGTCCGACACTAGGGTGCGGCCTTGGCTGGGAAGAATGCCCAATATTATGCACCATTGTCCCCCTTTCCCCTTTTGACCTAATGAATGACCCATCCCTCATCTCTTCTAACTTCTATCTTATGTATCTCATTCGTAGTATTTCTATCTCTCTGAAATGACCTTTCATCCTCACGTTATCACTACACGTGCTCAGCATGCATAATGCATTTTTAGCCTTCCAATATCACCCTTCATTCCATTTCTCACTATCAATATCATCATAATTCATATACACCTAACTTTCTAAAGTACATAATTAATTTGGTTTTGTTTTTTTATTGAATGTTTTTGTGATTCGACTCTTTTATGTAAGATATGCTTTTCGAGAAGCGAGAAAAATGTTTAAACCTTTGTCAAAAGGGTCAACGACAATTTTAATTCACTCGCAGAGTCGGAAGCTTTTCAGGTCAGTATTAATAGCAGACAAACCAAAAATTTTCATTTCCGTCTTTGTTTGCTAACTTCCTGCGCCAACTTTATGCAAAGCTTACTAAAATTAAATCTGTGGTCGGTCCAGTTAAATTAAAACACAGCTGGAAAATACAATATTATAATGTATGGGTTATTAATTCTAATAAAAAAGAAACTGACGATTTCCCCAAAGAGGATTTTTTTTACCAAGCAAGGTAATTTATGAACTCGCTGACATCAAGAGGACAGCTGTGTGTGTGTTTGGCATTTTCACCCACCAACAGATGTCCAAGGTAAAAAATATTTTGATTGATATGCTGCTATGTAGACTGTAGAGTCAATTTGGTGAAACAATTATTTAATTTACCATAAGGCCCATGGTTTTTGCATAGTTCGCTTTTGTGTTCGTTCATCGGCGAAGGTGGAACAAGACAAAAAGTACTGAAACGGAAAGCATGGGACTGGTTTATCATGGATAAGAACAAATTCAGAAGCTGCCACCTCATCATGTGCACCCACATACATGTCATCGTCATGGGCATCCCATTCCATGGACACCATTCAGATCATATGCATGCATTGTATTCCCAAATTGAACTTCAATGACTAAAGTCATTGCATATTGTGGCGTAGCTATAAAACCAGAGAATCCAGTCTCCACTTGGGTGTCTCAGGAGAAAGAAAAAAAAAAAAAAAATCTACTAAGGTGATATGCAACAAATGACCCACTAAGCTTCTCTTTCTAGTATATTAGTAATATACAAAAAATATTTTGTCCATCGTCATTTTCTTAATGATAGTTAACTCTTCTCATATAAAACCAATAATGATCAACCAACACATATCATATCATATCATATCATAATAAATTAGTTGACATGATTGTAATGTTTTTCTCATATAGCAGGTGTTATGTATACTTAAACTTGAAGATCTTTATCAACTTTTCTCAATTTGTCACATTATATCGAGGGTTCTTTTTTCTTTAGATGGGACTATGATTGCACATTTCAATATTAGGTATCTTTTTTCTTCTCCAAGTTTCTTATCACTTAGTGGCTAAACTCGAAATGTCGCCATTTTAAAAAGGGAAAAAGCTAAAAAGGTATTTAAATAAGTAAATCCACTGGCATTATTTGTTTTATTACAAGAAGAAAAGTACTAACTATTACATTTTCCACATTTTTGTTTCTCCCATCTTTATTTAAATAAAAAATAAATTAATAAGATAACAGATTATATTGCATATTTATGATGTGAGTTAGATGGTCCCCATTGTGTTGTTCCACAATATCGGATTATATGCCAAATGTCCCATAAACAAGAGGATCTCGGGATTTATATGTCTTAACATTGTCTCCAATTATTATCTAGCACTTCAGTTCCCCACTCTCAGCCAAAGAGAGTATGTCACACGCTCCAAAGATTACCTGCTAGCTAGTGCTAATCTAGTAATTAGATTTAAGAAATAATGGTTGACAGCTTAAGGGCCATGGTAATAATACCATTAACACGTTATTGAAGGGAAAATAATCATATCCTTAAAAAACAAAGGGACACATCCCGCATTTGTGGGAGGACAATAGTAACTAAAAATTCATAGACAATTATGGGAAGGCTAGGACTCTTGCCCCTCAGAGATCATGGTCTCTTCACTTTCTATCCAAGTGAAAGCTAGGAGATCTTTGTCTTTTCAATCTTAAGCTCTCTCTTATTTGCGTGGCCAAATTGACCTCAATTATTTCCTATTATACACTTTCTTTGTTACAATTAACAGCTCATACATAACTATATTAATTTTTGGAAACCCCGTTTGACTAGTTATAAATATTTTTGATAAACTATTGTTATTTCTATAATTTTTTTTAAAAGGGTATCAAGTTGGTTAATTTATTAAAATAATGCAAAAAAAAATAAATACATCAATAAGTTACTGTTAAAATTATTTATGAAAATAGGTCACTTTAAACACGTTAAAATCATTTTAATATGTTTCTATGAGATATGCTAAAAATCATTTTAACATGTTTAAAATGATTCATTTTCATAAATAATTTTGACAATAACTCATTTACGTATTTTTTTTTGCATTATTTCTGTCATTTATGCTATCAATTTAGTAGAGGCAAAAATATCGTACTCAAACCTTGACAAACTCTTTGGTTTCTATGATAAAAAAAAAAAAAANAAAAAAAAAAAAAAAAATGCCATTAAAAGCAAACTTAGCTAAATTTTGCAGGAAAAAGGTTATATTTCCTATTTCTGTCACATAATTTTATTGGATCAAGGAGAAAATTAAAAAGGAATAAAATAAAATAAAATAAAATAAAAGGGAAAGGGAATCGTATTTGTCGTTTGTAGCTTTACATTACTAAAAAGGAATAGCTTTATGGGCGGTGAACAGTGGCGTGAGGGTGCTCAATTTCGTTAGTCAAGGCGTAGTCAGCATGCTGTTATGAGTTACACAATATAAGGAAACCCTCCATCCCAGGTTCCGAGTCCCAGCTGTGTGGGTCAAACAAATATCAACATCATCTACGGATCGTTGGATTCGCATGGTTGAGACTTGAGATTGAGAGAGCCACAAATTGAGTTGCATAAGAAAAAGAGGCTTTCAATTTCCCCTTCAGTTACATTCACTTATTCCCTTCTCAATCTCTCACCCATCTCTTTTCAAGGATGCTTCAGTTAAGGAGATAAGCATTGATGACACCTACAAAACGGCGGAGAAATATACACATAATATAACGCATTCGTTTGATATTAAACAAGATTCTGGCCATGTTAGAATAATATGCGGGCAGAGTCGCGTTGAGTTCGGCAAAAAAATTTAAAAAGAAAAAACATTCCCGAAGTATTTGTTAAAAAAAGAAAAAAGACTTGCTGAAGAAAATTTTCCCCTACTAAAGAAGTATTGTTAAAGACAGCACATTCTTATTATAAACGTTGAGTAGTAACTAATAACCATTAGCCACCTGATGGTGATCATATCGCAATCGCATGGTTTATTTTCTCGGGTCATCATCCTTCAAGTCGCAGATTTTGTTCGACCAGGTTTTATTTTAGGCTTAGGGTAAAAGTCGATGCCATCATCCTAAAAACTATTTTCACTGATAAAAAAGTGCCGCTATGAACATAAAAAATTTGATATTAACAACATCGAAACCAATAGATTTATTAACACTGTCTAGTTATATTACGTCAACAATCTCGTAAGGAAGTTTTTTTGGGCCTTGGAAGAAAATTTAATTTCTTGCAGAATTAAAGAGAATATGCAACCATTAAATTTGACTTGATTAGCAGTTAAATTAATCACAAGAAAAGCGTATGGTCTTACTGAAATTGAATCAAGAATTCATTCCCAAATCAGGAGCACACAAACAAATATGAAATCATTGAGAGACCGGAATTTGCCAAACAAAAAAAAAAAAAAAAGAGGCGGCAGAAAAAGAAAAAGAAAGAAAGAGCCAATGAAACTTGAGTTTTACAACAGAATTATGGGCAGAATCTCCTAAAACCAAGTTCCACCGGAATTAAAAACTCAGTCATCAAAAGGAAGGGAAGGCTTTGACCAAGAGAAAGCACCATATGCCAACAAGCACCCTGCAACTCAGTGTGTACGAGTTCTACTGCTTTCTGCATTTCTAATTGGATTGAAGTAAGGATGGGCCTGCATAACATAAAATATTTGTTAACTAAAACAACAGAGTTCACAGAGATCTGAGAAACAAATAGCTAAAGCCAAATCAAAAAAGAAGCCGAGAAGTCCTAAATTAATGATTCAAATCACACCAAATTAAGTTAAAGAAATGTGTTAGTGAACCTGGTGCAGTAATAAAAAATGCTTAAGACTAGGTTTTTACCATTGCTTCTTTCGCCGTAGGGCGTTCTTGGTGATCATACCGTAGCAACTTGTCAACAAAGTCAACAGCCTACAAAAGAGAGAATGCGTAAATTAAGAATGAGGATCATTAACTATCTTCATATATAGATACATATGCGAAAATATATAATTACACAGCATACTACCTCGGGAACAGCCAAGTGTTGATTATCCACATTAATGAACTTAGTCCATGGCTTCCGGCTATGCCTGTTGCAATATTGGAGTGTTTCCTTAGTTGAAACTTAGAACTAATAATGTCAGCAAAAAGTATTACATATACAGAAACAAACCTCCCAACAAGTGCTGCAAGATGTGGATCCAACTCAATGCGATACTTGTTTAGATATGCATTCAACTCATCTGTCCCAAGTACCTAATGCAAGAAATATAAATTAATAAATACATATTATGAATCTAAATTTTTTCCATTTCTTTATCTTTAATCTACAAGATATTTCTACGCACACTTGCCAAAAGCAACCTTTGTAAGCATGGAATTAAAAAAGAAATAAAAAAGAAGAAGAAAAGCATAGGGCCTGTTTGAAATCTGTTTTTAAAAATTTCTTCTCACAAAACTGTTTTAAAAAGAAGAAATAGCTGTTTTCAAAAACTGTTTTTAAAAACAAAAAAAACCAAAACACTTTCAAACACAGCCATAGTTTTTCTGCATGACCAGAAAGATTAGGGATCTAGTTGTAAAATGATGTCTGAAGATACTCTGAAAAGCCAATAGTGAGATATTTCCTTTCTTTTAAATAATATAATTTTATCAAAAGGACACCGAACGAAGGAAACTTTTGTACAACTAAATAGCATCCCTAGACACCTAGCCAAATAATAATAACAATATCCCCATACCAGAGCAAAAAAAGCAGACATTTATAACCCCAATACATGTAATTAAAAAAATTGAGCACAAAATTCAGTAAATCCATTTCACTACCTTGGCTATTTTGACCAGCTGATCATAGTTATCATGTCCATAAAAGAATGGCTCCTTGCGGAATATCTGTAAAAACACAAACCAAAAAGGTAAGCATAACTGGAAAACTGCATTCTGTACATCGGACTTCAGAAGGAGAAATTGATATACCACATGTCAGTTAAAACCATTAAAGCCTGCCTCTGTAATATACACCCTCGTAACAAGGAGTAAAATGCATTTTTTAAGAATAGTGAATTGCTTACCATTCCAGCAAACATACAACCAAGGCTCCACAAATCTAAAGAGTAATCATAGTCTTGAAGATCAACAAGAAGCTCGGGACCTTTAAAATATCTAGAAACAGTAGATGTGTAATGGAGGGGGTCAAACACACAAGTTTTTTAAAGTAAAGTAACATAGCAAGAACTTGACAAATTCACATTCAAACATGCCCAGCTATGCTAAACTCTGCGTGCTAAAAGCTTATGGCAGGAGTAATTTTGCAGTAAACAAAAGGGAAATTAATATAAGTAAGTTCAAAAAGTATTTAAATATAGCACGGCTAATTATTTTTCTTCAATTAAAAACTCAACAGTAAAATCAACAAAAGAGACGATGAGAATGTTAAAGAACCTCGAGGCAACACGAGCATTATATTCTTTCCCAGGATGATAGAACTCTGCAAGCCCCCAATCTATAAGACGTAGCTTACGCTGCTCATGGTCAATCATTACATTATGTGGCTTTACATCTCGATGCATGATTCCTTGCGAGTGGCAATAATCCAGTGCCTGTAAGAAAAGTTTCACAAAATTCAACTCTTCCAAGTTGATCAGGCCACAATATTAGGCAGAACAATTGGCGGGAACTGGTTGGGTAAGTAAAGTATCTACTGGAATTATAGATCAATAAACTGAACAATGTAGCACCACACATGGCAATCAGAGCATATGAGCAAATATATAACCAAAATATCAATAAGGAAACCCACACAGGACACACAAGCAGACATGCACCTCCAGGTGGATTAGTTATTGCAAGCACTTTCTGGAACATGATATTCTTTCAGTGAAATTTTCCGCCAGTGTGAGGAGAAGGGGTATTAATAAGCTTTTCATTTTAGTAAAACTACGGACAAAGCAGTATATCCTCATGGTCCTGGACTGTGAACAATTGCAAAAAACAGTGATGCAAGCATCCCCACCAAACATTGTCAAAAGCGCAGAGTGACACTAAAAGCATCAACAGTACAAAGTGCAATGAACACCATAAAAGAAACTGTGTTTGAATTGAAGAACCAGAATCAGAGGCATAACCAGCAAAATCAAGCCAACTTAAAGACAAAAACTCTTTCATCAAATCTAATTCTACAAAAAGCAAATCACAAAGATCACAACAAACTTTATTTTGAGATATCTAGCACAATCCCACTCCTAGCAAGATGTTAGCATGAGGCATGTTCATGTAGTCCTTTAATTAAACATGAGAACATCAAACTTGCCTTGAGAAGTTCATAGATGTAATATCGTATGTCATAGTCTGACAGTGTAGGATAGAGCACTTTAAAATCAGTATTATTAACATATTCAAAAATAAGGCTAGGAGTCTTTGACTGCTGGTCTCTAACGATGTCAAGCAACTTCACAATATTGGGCCCTCCGCAAAGATTCTGCAATATTTTGATCTCCCTCTTAATCTGCATTGGGAATCAGAAACAGATATGAGTCTTCTTCAGACCTATACAACAGAGAGTGGGAGCAGGGATGCACATACCCGTTAGGTAATATAACGTCGTAATTCAAACTAAGAAATAAATTACTGGTATTTCTGATACTTGAAAGCTAAGCAATGGAACTAATTAAAATTACTTTCTAGTACTATGTCCAAGAAGCACTTGAACAAACTCAACTTTTCTTTGTTGTATGGCCACTTGCATCATCATTCACACCAAAAAATGCAGAAACTACTCTTGGTAAAAAAGGAACCAGAGTATTAAAGCGAGGCTTTGGCATCTCTAGAGCCTCACTAATACCCAAAAATAAAAAAAATAAAAATAACAGTTTAGTCTAATAGGCCCTTCTCAAAAAAGGGCACTACAAATCAGCGATTCAAGGCGGTGTTTGGACAATAAACCTAAGACACTATGGATTACCATAACCATAAAGAACAAGAATAACAGCTGCACTTTCTAAAATATGGTTGCTACTTGCCCTAGGATTGAGAATACAAACTCATATAGTTCCTCAGCTACTCGCATGACTTGCTATGAATGAATAGTAATAAAACAATCGAACAAAGTCATTCTTATATCAGGATGCCAATTGAAATGTATTCACCATAAATACAAATGTAAAGCCAAATGGTACAAAGAAGGACGTGTTAATGCCATAACTCACCTTCTTCTTCTTCACCGGTTTGAGTATCTTGATGATGCATTTTTCATTATCCGTGCAGTGAACGCCCTCGAACACCTCACTGTATTTCCCCCTTCCCACCTTCCTCACTACCTCATAATCATCTTGCTCCCTGGAACTCATAATTATAAGGATCACCAAAAACAAATAAAACGGGAGCCAGCAAAAACAAAATCAATTGCTAGGCTTCAAATTAGCTTAAGTTTGTTCTTCATGAAGTCCAAAATCTCAAGTTATAATCATTCCAAAACTCTAATTGAAATCACCTTCATCAACCGCGCACGAAATACACATAAATTCATTTCCCTTCCAATTCTCTCATAAAGTAAAGGATGCTAAATATATTAAAATAAAAAACAATATACATCGTGGGGATATTTACCCCCACTGAACGGTGAGGGACTCATAGTCCCAGTATTCCTTGGGACGAACAACGTTGACGTCAGCATAAACCCTTGCCTTAGAGGCAGCGCCGGGCCGGCGAGTAGATTTTCCAATCTTCTGCGCCAGGGTGTCGGGTGGTGGCAGCGGAAGCGGGCGGTCGTGGTGAGGTCGCGGTGGCGGATGATGGTGGTGAGGGCGTGAGAGCGGCGTTGCCGCAGACGAAGCAAGGTGGCGGAAGACAATAATGGGCGAAAGGGATTGAGAGGACGGCGGAAGTTTGGAACCCCAGAGAGAAGAAGAAAACGAAGGAGAATTACGGAAAAGAGAGATCAATCTATAACGCGAGAAGGTGAATTGGAAGGGCCTTATGGCCATCAAATCGTAAATAGAAAAAAGGTTGCAGCAAAGCTTGGATGCCTTAAAGGCTCAAACCCTCTTCTCTTTTTTCTTTTTCTTTTTCCTTCCCCTTCTTTTTTGCCCTTTTACATTTTTCTCATACTTTAAAATAAAATAAAAAACTAATATTAATTAGGTGTGACAAATTGGTAAGCATTGATGATTGAAATATCTTATAGTCAAGTAGTAATGCTTATAATTAAACATTCTGATTTTTTATCAAATAGTTTGTGACCTAGTAGTACTAAGATTTTTTTCAAAATTTATAAATTTGTTGTTCGATTTCAAAGTCATAATCAAAATACTAACAAAAATATATATTATGATTTCCTAACAAAATTAATAGATCACATAAAAAAAATATATATCATGTCATGTTTGGTTTAAAATAATGGAATAATTTGAAAAGAAAAAGTCATTTCACTCCTAAAATTATTAACAATAGAATGAGGGTAGTTATCCTATTCCAATCCATTTCACTGCCATATTTTTCTTATTTTGATTGTGTGAAATTTATTATATATACTAAAATGTTACCTCATAATAAGTCATCAAATATTGTTTAATGATAGAGTTTGAAATTAGTCATATTGCCGTATAAAAACTAAAAATCCGATATATATTAATGTTGAACATTAACCTTCTATTATCGGCAATGATAAAATTAAAGATTTAAAACAAATAAGTGAAATAATCTATCAATATTTATATAAGTTTGATTCTTATAACCATTAAATAAGCGTTTGATATGTGGTACGGAAAAAAAGTTAATATTTAACATACTTAAGTTTGTATAGCCAACTTTAAGAAAATATAGAATTTTTTTTTTAAATGTATTGTAGGTCCTTATAGCTTGAATAAATTTTGAATTAGGTCTTTATAATTTTTTTTTCTCTTTTAAGATCCTTATAATTTGAAATTTTTTTAATTGGGTCTCTGTTATCACTTTAGATTATAATTCTGTCAATTTAGTACTAACATAACAAATGACTTGTCTATGTGACAATAAAAGAAGTTGACGTGGTATTAAAGTGACATAAAAATTATCATTTCATCAAATTTTAACTTAAAAAAGTGCATAAAAAAATTGATAAGGTGACAATTTTTGTACAATTTTGGCGCTACGTCTATTTATTTTATTGCCACATAAATAAGCAGTTTATTTTGTCAACGTTAAACTGACGGATTTATAACAGTAGATAATGGCAGAAACTCAATTAAAAAAAATTAAACTATAAAAACCCTAAAAACAAAAAATTATAAGGATCTGATTTAAAATTTGTCCAAACTACATGGACTTGTAATATATTTAAACTTTTTTTTTTTATGAAATTAATGTTTATAGTGTCAACAAGGAAAGTCAAATAGGGAATTTCTAGCTTTTTTTATGTCAAATTATTCCGTATACCACAGCTTAGCTCAATCCATCAATTTGGAATTTCTATGAATAGTTTTTATTTTTTCTTTCGGATCAAGAAGATACACTAACAGTCTAACAGGCTTCAAAATTATGCTCTTTTGCTCTGCATGATTTGCATATCATATTTACAGGCAAAAGGATGTTCATATTTGACTACAAAGCTGCTTAGCAATTATACTTTGCTTTACTGAAGAAGACAAGAAGTACAATAGAACCTTTTTACATTGGACCTACTGGTTCACTTTGTTTGTCTGGTTTTTGTTTTTTTCTTGTTTTGGGTAAAGGTTCTGATTAGTTTGGATAACTTGATGTGCAGGTACTCTTAGTCGTGGGTTTACCTTGAGATCTCTTCTGATATGGGCTCGATATTCTGCTCTACAAAGGAGGTGAAAATTGGGCTGAAGGCTGGGTCCTATGATGCTCTTTATAGGTCCACGTTGGTGGCCCATTTCAACACCCCTAAGACCCTAACACACCACCATCCTATACGGATACTGCCGACGGAAATGCAGAAGCCCAAAAGGCTCATAACTCATAATTCGGTAACGGGTTGCTGGTCGTTCCCTTTTTCCATACTTGTTAGGGATAAAAAAACGTGCACATTCTCTTTCCCACAGCGGCGGCGCCATTCGAAGGGTCAGTCAAGTCTTTCCCACGTGCTCTTGCTGGGCCTGGTCTCAATGAAACTTTATCTTGTTCTTGTTCTTTTCTTCTATAGAAATAGAGGAGGAGGGTTCTCTAATTTATATTTAATTTTATTTTCTCAAAATGTAAAAATAAAATAATAAAAATTTAGAAATTATTTATACTCACATCTTATTCTTTAAAAAGATAATTTTATTAAAAAAACCTCTCACATGCGTCAGAGGTTGTCTCTGAAAATGGACATTTCAGCTTTTGGATAACAGAAAGGGCTCAGATACAAGCATACAGCTAGTCAGAGCGCCAAAACCAATATGGAAAAAAACGCTGACACGCAGCAAGAAAACCCGCGAAACTTCGAATGAGGTGCTCCTCACGCCCGCGCCGTGCGTACCCAACCAACTACCCGGAAATATATCTATATCTTATTTATTTATATCTCTCTCTTTTTTCCAAAACATATTAGGGTTTAATAGAGGCTCAGGGATTCTGTGCTCCTCATACGTCTCATTGTGGTCGCGTTGAAGACTCCATGGACGATGTTAGGGCAAGTTCTGCATATGTGGCCAGCCGGTCCTCGCACGTCGTCGTCGACTCTGGAGGTACATTTTTGAAGCAATGGTGCCTATTTTGCAATTTTTTGCATGTATATTTTGAAGAATGTGGGATTTTGATGCTGTCATTTGCAGGAATTGAGAAAGTGGTGAGTACTATTGACTCCATTCCCAAGATTGAGTGGGATTTCGAAGGGATTCACTACTTTGATAATGGACCATTCACCGTTCAGTACCTCTTTGTGTTGGACGCTTTAAATTTTTGCTTCTGGCCTGGTACGTTGTTTTTGCTTTCCTCACTCCAGATAATGTCGCAGGACTTTATTATAGACTTTCAATGCTTTAGTTTAACATTTGTTATTGCTTTGGTTGGTGTTCATTTGAATTTTCGTCCGTGTAATTCAAGCATTCTCTACCAAATATTCAGGGGATACCCCTGTTTTGGTCTACCTTGAAATTTTGATGGGAAGTTTTTTTTATGCTTATTTTTCTGGATGATATATAATTTTATCGATGTCAGAGATTGAATCTGTTGATATATCTGCAGAGCAAGATGATATGAAAATAGTTTGTGAACAAGCAAGAGATGGTGCTTTTGGTTCTCCTTATCTGTCACGTTATTTTTAGAGCATTTTATTTGGTGAATAATATTTTAGTGCAAGCGAATTTCTTTATTTGATAACTAGCTGAAGTGTATTTTCTGGAGTGACTTCCTCTATTTAACAGACGATAATGTATAAAAACTAATTAAATGGCAAATATTGCATATGCATCATCCCAGCTTTTGTAATCAGTTTATATTTGATTGCATTCCTACCCCTGTGCCTCATATATTTTAATGAAAATTCTCTACAGAAGTTCAAAAGCACGTTGGAGATTAAGAGGAATAACGATAAAGTTTCAAGAAAGTTCTTCCAGTAGTCAGCTCCTTTTAAGAGTTGGAGATAAGGAGAATGTTGAATCCCATATCCTATTTCTCTTTGATATGCTAATAACAAACAATTATATATGATTGTGTCATGTAGAGCCATGAGTTTATTGTACTGCATTAGCATATAATTTGAGGTTCAGTAGATCAGTTGTCTAGTTGACCTTCTAATTGACAAAGACCTGCAATACTGAACTGTTTTTTTTTCTCCTCCTTTTTTTTTTTTTTTTTTTTT
>QAOA01004423.1:354706-427887 GCA_003255065.1 Cercis canadensis
TTTTTTTTTTTTTTTTGTTTTACATTTTTACTTCGCTACCCTTTGCTTTCTTTTCACCTGCCACCCTCTTTTCTATTTTGTGAACAGATAAGGATTTGACTTATGACCATTTGGCTGCTGGGCTAAAGGCAGCTCTTCAAAATGATAAATCTGCATTTGATGCTGACCGTCTGCAAAAGTACACAGGTAATTCTGCTTGGTCTTTTATTACCTGTATGCATATTATGTCAATTAAAATGCAAGAAATTTCTAGCTTGGCACATGTGTGCTTGCTTAAAATGGGTTGAACATGAAAAACATCGGATTGTAGTTATATTAGATAATTAAATGTGGAATCTAGTTTTTGCTTAAGTTTAAATTACACAATTTTCAAAAAAACATACTTAAATTTGTGTTTGCGTTGAGCATTATTGTGATTTGCATGCTTTCTATGTGGAAATACTTTTCTATCCAATCGCATGATGACGAAATCAGTTTATACCGTTAGGTCCTGAACTACGTGAACTTTTGAGGTGGCCTAGACCCCTTCCATTGGAAGAAGAACGTGTTAGGTTACTTCATGAGGTAAGATATACAATTATGGAAGTTATAATACTCATAACTGTCTCTATATTCTTTCTTTGCTGTAGATTTCTACAAGGCTGTATAATTTAAGTTAGTTACTGCTATTACTCCGCATCTCTATGGAGGTACCTTTGATAATAAACATGTCTCAGAGCCTGATAGCCAAGCAAGTGTGTAACATGGTTAACTTTGATGGCTAGGTTGGGTTTGAACTGGAAAGGAGCTTTGAGGGAAAAGCATCCAATCTTGTGGAGTCCTGTGGGAAATCAGCTCTAAATCTTGTAGCTCTTGTGACACGTCATTTTCCTGGTATCTTATCAGTTTTATCCTATTCTTCTTTGTCTGCAATTACATAAATTCTGAACTAAATAATAACCTAAAATACTTGTATATGAAGTTGCTATTGGTTATGTGCAAAGAATCTGGTTCATTGACTTGAAAATTTGAAATGGTTTAGGCTTTAGAGACCACTCAGTGTACAAAGGCCGCCAGGTATTTTTGTATAAAAGAGCTCAGATATTTGCAGCAGATTTATGGGGTGCATTTAGGGGTCAAGGATATGGTGAATTTAAAGATATTAGCTCAATTACTATAATGGCCGACTATATTGTCCCAGCTGTGCTTCGGCAGCTTGGTGTGTTAAAATATAGTCCAAAGCTTGCCACTACTATTGAGGCCAGTGGAGAAATAGGTCCAGGGACTGAAGAGGAAGTTGAACTACGGGCTTGCTCTGTACATGCTGTGGAGAAAATGAGGGAGCTTATCAGTTTTAAATCTGGAAGACAGGTGAGTTCTTCTTTGCTCCTCGTCGAAGGGCATCCATTTATTACCCATTTCCTATTTGTGTGGGGCTGTATTTCTTTTTGTCTGTTAAAAATTCAAGGGATAAAAAATTATAGAAGAAAAGAATTACCCATTATTCCTTTATGTTTGAGGTACATGATTTTTCAATGTGCAATGTTCCGTAATTATATCTCTTGTGGAGATTTAACTTCTGTTTTTCAGTATTTGTTTCATGTTTTTCAACTGAATTTTCCCAATAAAATATTAGTTTCATATTTTCTGAGTTGTGGCCCAAAAAAAATCTAAAGGGCTGCAGCATTGGCTATTCAAATCAGTATATTTGATTATAGGAATGCAATGTTGTAAGGATCATGCCGCTATCTTTCTCTTGCAGTGATGCATGTATGATGCAGTTATAGATTCATTTCACATTCATACCGACATGATTCTATATTAAACCAGCCTGTAAGGCTGAAATTGACATTATTTGTGTTGAAAGATAATCTGCTAGGCTGCAACAAGGCTGTGTGTATTGTCTATGTTGTCAAATTGCAAGTAGTGATGACTCAACTGTTACCATTTTGAAAGTTTGCTATAATATTAGTGTCAATTTAATCTGCGTCTGCAAAGTCATGGAATAATAATGTATTGTAGTGTCCAACATTTCTGACTGCTTATATATATATATATATAGAAACATCAATGACATAACATCCTACATATACACGTGCTTGAGTCTGAATATTAATTATAATAAAAAAGATAAAGCATTTAATACTTATTGAGTTCCACAGTGAATAAGGAACTAATTGCATCCCAGATGCTGCCAAAATCACATCAACATGGCAACTGAATGCCTTCATGTATGTTATTCAACACAAGTGAGTGTTATCCTTTTTTATTCGTAACATAAGTTTAAAATAGGAAGAAATGAACCACACAGACGATCCATTCCAGAATGATGGAACATCTATAAATTACACACTTTTCTTATCAACTATCTCATTCAATTTCCCATTGTTTCATTTGACTAACCAAGGAAAAGCAGAAATGCAGGACTGAATCTTCATTGTTCTAGTATTTTTTTTTTCTTTTGGTGAAGAATTTAGTAAAGTATTAGCAGAAAAAATCGCATATTTTGGCTGTTATTGATCATTTGTGTGTGTGTGCGTGCATGCTTTTTTTATTTGATACTGAAAAGAGAACAATTGCCTTTCCTCTGCTTATTTTGTCCTTTCACTATTTGTCTGACTTAAATTTGGACTGCAGGTGCTCAGTGTGGAGTTGGATCTTTGGCTCTGGGCTTCTGGTGTTCAGTGCCCATCTCTGCAGCACCATCGAACACTTTCAATATATTATTGAGGGTATCGTGCAACATTGTAACTTCTTGTTATCTATGAGTCCGTTATAGAATGTGAAAAATTTGGCTTTGATATTTTAAGGTAACTTATATTTGATGGTAATCCGTCGATTTCTTTCTTGCTCTAAAGTTATTGTAATTGACTTTCAGAATTAGTTTAGTTAATTAAATGAGATACCTTAATAGGTGCTATCCACATTTGTTAGCGCAACTCATTCTGCACCTGAGAAGAACATGTAGAAAATAGTCACACCTGGAATTATGGGAGATAATTTGTACTGTATCACTTGCTTCTTTTTTTGTGATTTATATGAGAATTTATTTCCTTTTTGCTAATAGTTTCAATCATTGTAAATACTGGCTGAATTTCTCAATACCATATGTTGATTTTGTATAAGCATAAAGTTTAGAATTTTTTGGTCAATGGTTGATGTCACAGATACCTCATTGGTCAGAAACAATTTTCGAGGGGAAGCAAAAAAGCCACCGCCGTCCATGCGGGCTTCCCTTCTGCACTGGTGGTATTAGGTCATGGATTCTTTATCTTCCAAGAGCATATATGTTTGTGGATGTGTGCGTGTGCGCGTGTCTCTGTCTGTTACCTAAAATGATGACTATATGTCTATTGATCACAAGTTGCGCCTCTGTCTGTCAGTTACCTATAATTGATGAGAATATGTTTGTTGATGCACAAATTGGGTCGCCTCTCCTTGAGAAATACCTGCTGAATGAACTTCAGGTCAACATCCCTCTAGGCTCTAGTGTAATTTGGGAAGAATTGATCCTGCACCATCCAAAACTGATTCTGGGTGGTATTAAAACATAGGTAAATGTTCACAATATTTGAAATGTTACCAGCAGACTTGCTGGTTGAACTTCAGGTCAATATCAGTGACCAAATAGTTGTGCCTATTGCTTATGTGACTGAACTGTATAATATCAAATATTCAAATGTCTTATAGAGACTTACAGTTTCGCTGACTGCAAATGATAGGAGCTTGATAACGCTGCTGCATTTACTGCTCTCTAGGTGATGTTATATCTTTTCCTTTCTGGACCTTGGATTGAGTAACGGGTGTAAATACAAGTTCTTATGACAGCTTTGTTGTCTATCTTTCTATAGTAAATAAACTGCTTACTAATTAAAATGAGCAATTGGAAATATAAATTATTATCAGTTTTCCAAGAATTTGTCTATTGAGCATCAACGCTAAGTACAATTGTCCATATATTTCAAATTTTAAGATATGTGCAAGCGTCTGTGCCATAAAGATATGGCCACATCTACCCGCTTTCTTACTCTGCATGCGTAGATAATCTGAGTCAAGATGTGGCACTAGGATTCCGTGTAGTTGGCAAATCCCCGTCATAAGTGCATTTGAAGACATCTGGTTTTCTTACAAGGCGGGGTCCAAGTGGCACCTTGTTCTTTTTAGGACGGATATCCTGCAAACACATAAAGCTGTATGATTGAAACCCGCAATAGTATGATTTATCTATTGAAGCTACTGCTAGATTGTTTCATGTAATGTAGTAATAATTGTTAATTTTTATACAGCTGTCATTTAGTTAGAAAACTCTAAAAGCACGTGGCCAGAGCCTTTGGAATTGTTAGAATGAGTGAAACTAAAGGATGATAACACGTGCCATTTATGCGCCATTCTTTTAGCAGTATGCAGAAAGCCAGAAACCATTCCTTCTCTTCTATCTCCCTCTGTTCCTCCTCTCGTCATTTATATTGGCAATCAGGTATCTTTATATGGATAGTACTTAAGAGATCTTTGCTTATTAGTATAATATCTCTTTGCATTTAAAATTCTCCCCAGTTTTACTTGATCACATAAAAATATCCTATTTTTAGTGTTCAACAAAAGATGTTTGCAAGAATAAAAATTCACGAGATTCCAAGATAAATAAATACTTTTATATTTTTCATCACGCAATATTACTGTTGTTGGAGATATGTATCTATGACTAGTTAATCTCCAGATTTTGTGAAAATATAGTCTTTAATTCGGAATAAGAGTATTATTATAGATAGCGATTATATAATTGGGCTCATGTAACAATAGGGACGTGGGGTAATATTTACCTGGTCAAATATAGCTGTTGGGATAGCCAGGGTTGCAACAGCATTGGGGGCATCGACTATCCCTGATATTCTTCCTTCACATGGGCAGCAAGACAGCAGAAGGTACATCTGATGGTCCACCAACATATAACAACGTAGCACTATCCCAATTAGTCATAGGTATGCAATAGAATCAACATAGAAATGATAGAACAGACTTTATCCCCTTTCTTTGTTGTTTTGGAGGGCGGGGGCTAGTGTATCGAGATTGCTTATATATACCTGTTCTTTGGAGTACCCGAACTTGGATAGGTAGTCAATGGCATTAAGTACTGCCCGCTTGTAAGCAACACTTGCATCTAGATAGTGTTGCCTCCCACTTTCATCGACACTGATGCCCTCAAATACCAACCACTCCGAGAATCTTGGTTCGACAGGGCCTATCTCAAATATTGGATTGACATGAAGAGGAGTAGGTCCCATAGGTGTAAGGTACTCTTTCATTCCTCCCCTTATAATTTCACACCTGATCACATGAAAAATGGTATCCGTTTTAAGCTGTGAGAAGTGGATTAGTACGCTTACTCTTTTCTCAGGTAGTTATTGAAGTTTGGGCCTATTAAACAACAACTAAATTGTTAAAGTTCTGAAATTACTGAAGGTATACTTGAGTTCTAGGAAACCACTCATCTCTATCGCGCCACAGAATGAGACTTCGCCATCACCCTGAGAAAAGTGCATGTCGCCAGTGCTGAGGTTTGCTCCTTCTACGAAAACTGGAAGGTATATCTTTGAACCTCTACTGAGATTTTTTATGTCACAATTCCCGCCATTTTCTCTTCCTGGAATTGTTCTTGCAGCTTCTCTTGCAATCTTCTCCCATTCAGGATTTCCTTTTTGGATCTACAAAAAAACGAGCTTCATAAGAATTAGGAACAAACAGGATCCTTTCAAAATGCATAGACCAAAATCTTTAAAGTCCACCCCCCTAAAACAGAAAAAAAAAAAAAAAAGAAAGGTTGCAGCTCTGTGTTTCACTTAAGCTCTTTACTTGTTTAGTTGATAAATTCTCTCTTGCAGTGAACTCAGGTTTACTGGGACTTAGGATTGAATCCTCCCTTAACTAAGTGGAGAATAATGTTTGGAGAATGAGCTGAATTAAAATTTTCTAAAAGAAATAGTTGTGGATTAAAAAGTAGTGTCTTAATGCAGTATAGCTGTTAGGATATAATTGTTCATAAGATTACCTTTCCGAGGTGGCAACCTTCTGTTGATGGTAAGTTTGCCAATGGTCGTGAATGCAAAACCTCGCATAATTTAAAAGACTGCAGGCCATTTGATTCAACATCTCTCTCCCTTTGATTCCAGATGCTCAGGAGCTCCATTGAAGGTGCAGTTCCAATTATCCCCGGGTGAGTTAAACCTGGAAACCGTACACCTGTCCAGCATAGATAAGCATGTGAGTAGCAAAATATGTAGAATTATGAAGTGTGATACTGATAACATTAGAAGTAAAGTAATTGCGTTAAGTACTGAGCGATGACCTGGTATCTGAGGCGAATGGGCATATATCCCTTCAAAGTACCAGATAGCTTTTGTTGCGGAAGGAAAATGGTCTGTCAAGAAACCCCCACCATTTTCTCTGTCAAATGTCGCAGTGTAACCCCATTCATCTCCAGGTAGAGGACCCAAGTTGCATATTTCAACGGCAAGAAGATCTCCTGGCTTGGCTGGGATCCCATCATTATCAAGAATTTTGATTGGCCCACTAAGATAATGGACCTGGACCATTTCAATACAGTCTGGAATTAACCATTCGAATTGATCATGCTGATATGTTGTCAAATGAGTCTAAAAACATGATTCTGCAACTGAGTTTCATGGCTAGACCCCTCTATTTATACGCAAAATCAGATTTAAGAATTGAGTTTGTAAAAACTGAGATTAGGTTTATACTTACAGTTGAGAGGTCTATGAGTTTTATATCTAGTGCTGAATTGTCATCTTTAATAGCACCTCCAGTCCAGTCTACCATCTCTACTCTAAATACTTCACCAGTTACAACATCTGCAACTGGGGGTATGTGAGGGTGCCATCTGTTATGGAGAGGAAGTTTTTGTTCCCATGGCTTCTTCAGGTCTATTGGTACCACAAGTCTTGGAGTTGGCGGTGCCATCAATGAACCAGATGAATTTGGAAATAATTGACTCGTTGTAGATATCGTTATGGCATCACACCAACGATTGACGAAGGAGGTTCTCCTTCGCGTTGGTGGTCCACAAATTGGACTTTTCTTGTTTCTTTTTGTTTTTACTCTTCATTACAAACTAGACTTGCAATTGTTTTAATTTTCCTGGGCCGCGTTTCGGCCCATTTATAGGGTGTTTTGTTCAGAATGGAGTTGCCTTGCTGCCTTTGGTAATTCAGTAGTAAAACAATTTAAAAAAAAAAAAAAAAATGCCTATGGTGATTGTTGGTTGGGTTTTATAAGTCTATATATAAATTATTATGAAGTGATTTATTGATATTAAAATTTTCAAATCGTTTTGAATTTTTTTTAATTATTCAAACACTTCATTCAGTCAAGTTGATCTCTTTTTTTTTCCCCTACTTGTCAAGCGGTACGGATGACTTAACTCCTGCATCGCAATGAAGCTTTAAGTACAAGAGATTCATGTGGATGACGCTGATGCTTCACTGGGAGACCTAGGTATATTAAGAAAGAATTTTGGCTAGCTTGCTTCATTAACATGATATTGAAATGCTTATTTTGGTCCAATATTCTGTCTCCATTGCTGAGTGCTAAGTAAAAACTGGTGTGTGGAATTTGGAGGAGGGGAAAATGTTAAACATAAGAAGTGCATGAGATCTGAATTCTTATCTCGTTAGTCCAGCGTAAGTTACAATTTGTCTAGATCATGCATGGCTATAGGAATTTACATAACATTTTAATTTGTGTGTGTGGTTGGACAAACAGTATGAGAAGACAAAATAAGGAGGAACTCACAATTGAGAGATCAGCATGCTTGATGTCTTCCGCTGTGTAATTCTGGGTAATCCCACCTCCAGTGAAGTCCATCATCTCAACTCTGAAAACCTCCCCAACTGTAACCTCTGCAACTGGGGGTATATCCGGATGCCACCGATTGTGAGGGGGGAGTTTCTGTTCCCATGGCTTCTTCTTTACATCTATGGGCACCACGACTCTTGGACCGTACTTAGACATTGCTGTGTCCAAAATCCAAATCCCCAAACCGATGCAGCTGCCAGAAATCAATACTCAATAGTAGGTGTTGGTTCACTGAGAGGGTTCTTTAAGTGTATCAGAGCCATGTGTCCCTTCACTTTCATTTGGTGGTTCTTGACAACAACGTCTCACAAAAGCCTAGTCTGATTTTTTCCTCTCTCTTAGTGGCTGGACCACTTACCACTGATTGAAATTTTGATACAGTTTCTTGTTTCCTTGTTCTTTTACTTTGTACTTACATATAGGAGGACAATTCCACAGTCTCCAGCCATTTATGCCCAAACCATAGTAATACTTCTGCTTAGGTGATTATAGGGTAAAGTTTCAGCCACTCATTTAAGGGAATAATGCTCGTTCTTCATCTTGATCTGATCATCAAATTAATTTTAGCTGTGTTTGAATTGATTTGATTTACCTTCCCAAATATTTGGTGCGACTCTTTTGATTAAACATGAAGTTCTGTACTTGAGATGCCGATTGATTTAAACAGGAAGGACTGGCAAGCAAATTACTTACTTTATATATTAACTAAGAGACATCTGGACCTTACTTCCATTATCATGATTTGTGGGTGGAAATTGGCGTCAAGCTAATCCAATTGTATGTTGGTAGCACAGGACCCACCAGATCGGAATCTTTAGGATATTTTGCCTGCATTTTCACCATGATTTGAGTTTTTGTTTGTTTGTATAGAGAAAATAATCAAGCATAGATATCTTTTTTACTTTAGTTGAGGATGGTCCTGGCAGCTGTTTATGGTCCATTCAGTAAAATGCACATTCCATTAGCTCATCACCACTCTCTTTTTCACTCTCTTGGGTAAGGACCTACCATCAGCCTTCGGATCATTATATGCTTATATCATCACAAGTAAAATCATGGCATCTATTCTAAGCATAATTTAGCGGAATTCAAGGACATGTACGTTTGCTTGTTAATTTCAACAACCTACCCTTGGTCTTTATGCGTGGGCTCTTTCTTGGAAAACTCTGGTACAAAATAGTGATTATTTCTTTTTTCTTTTCAGGTATGTTTGGGAGTTTTTATGCGTGGGAGAGGAGAGGAGAGGAGAGGAGAGGAGATGAAGGGAAAGGGAAAGGGAAAGGGAAGAGTTTTACTCTCCTTTGTTTGGATGATTAAAATGAGCAAAATGAGATAAAAGGAAAATAAATAAATAAAAATTTATAAATTTATCATTTATTCATAAAGTAAATATATTTAATAATATTATCTAAATAGTATTTGAAAAATAATTTGAAAAAATAAATAGAGGTATAATAGTAAACTATTATTTTTTTTTCTCTCAAAACTCCCTAAATTGGGAAAACACAAAAGTAAAGAATNCAAGGGTTTGAGATTATCCCTTTGTTTCCTTTTCTTTTTTAATTTTGAACTCCCAAACAAGAGAATTAACACATTTACTTCTTTCCTTTTCTCTCATTTTCCCCAAATTTTAACTCTCAAACAAACTCTTCATGTTGAATCATAACATGAATATGTGACACTGATGTTCTTATAATCAGTGCTATATACATAATTCGTATAAACTTTCCATATAACTTACGCATTGAAATTTAGGACTTAAAACAATGAAAGATGTTGCATGTATCATTATAATGTATAGCCACTTCAATGAATGGATCATCTTTTCTTAAATTAGGTTGATACGAGAGCGTTTCAATATTTTCTTGGTTGTAAAANTGTATCATTATAATGTATAGTCACTTCAATGAATGGATCATCTTTTCTTAAATTAGGTTGAAACGAGAGCGTTTCAATATTTTCTTGGTTGTAAAATCACAACAACAGTAGTGTAGCACTTTAAGAATATAGTAATCTAACATTTATGTCTGTATAATTTAGTTGTAGATGGAAAAATAAAAAATAAAAAAAAAAATCTGCATCTGCATTACTTGCCTGTTTAGAAAGGAAGATTATTGCTTATTTGCAGATGTGCAACGATATACGTATTTACAAGTGTCAACCCATTATCAGATTCTGGCCGAAAAGGAAAAACCCATTATAAGATTACATAATCTTCACTTCTGCTTTTGGCGTAGATTTACATTCCTTTTAGAACATTGCTGAAATGAATACCATCTTTCCACGTTAGTAATGGCCGCATAAATCTCTTATCTGTATAATTGAGGGGGAAAACTAATTATACATTTTAGTCCATAGACATTGCATAATTTTTTATTTTGAAAAAATAGTTATCATTAAAATTTGTGTGTGTTAATTATGGGATTAATTCAACTAGTAAGGATTGAAGTATTTCACTTATAAAACTTAGGTTCGAATTTCACTGTTAGTAGTCATCTTTTCATAAACAATTTATAAGTATCAAAATTTATGACATATTTTGACCTTAAAATTGAGGGCCTTCTTTCACCATAAAGTTTTTGTAACAAAAAAAAAATTGTGTGAATTAAAGAATATAAGTTGATAATACAAAAATTTATGATAGTAAATTTAAATTTGTGTATTATAGGGTTTGCTATATATTATGCCAATTGGAATCTATGCAGATTTTTTGCATATCAAACAACACAATAGATTTTTTGCTATATATCATGCCAATTATTCTTGATTTCTGCTAAAGTGTTTTTGTTAGATTCCCTTTTCTTATGGTCATAGACATAATATTGTCACTTCGGATTTTAAGTTTTTAACAACACAATAGGTTTCCTAGGATAATTAACATTCTCTATCTAGACATTACGTGTCGATTTGTAAGCATATAAAACTTGACTGTGACCTAATTTGTAATGTATGTATATGTTAATCCTTCTTAGTTATTTTTATTAGAGATAAATAAAAATAAGACGTTGTCAATCAGACAACCGACCTTAGGTAACATCCTACTAGCCGGAGCCAGAACAAAGTTTATACTTTTTATCGTATTAGATAAGAGGCAAGAAGAAATTTTATGTCTCTTCCTAAAGTCAATAGTAAGTAGTAACCTTGCAAGTTGCGAGTGGGAGAGTGCATAGTTGAGAACAGGATAAGGATGCTACGTCTGCCTTGACAGGGACATGAACATCTTCAACCTCCCGGTCCCTCCGTCACGTGCCGCCTCGTTTCACTGTCGTTTTTCCACGCTCATAGAATATCTTTGAGCAGAGCATCCTAATTAATTAGATAAAATCAGTTCTTATTTTAGGCATCATTGTATATTTTGTCATGAGATGATAAAGTTTGAAACAATACAAACTACTGACAGTAGTACATGAAAACTGTCTTAGTTAAGCTAATGACATCGGGTAACTGGAAATTTGATTGAGAGAAGAGATCGATCTATGTTAACATTATCTAGGGAGATGCAAATTACAGTAAAATAGTTTAACGATATTCGTATGATTACTTCAATATAGCAAAGCTCAGCCTTTGAATTTATTTATAGAAATATAATTATAACTTTCACCCACACCCACCCATGTTAATTTTCGTATATATTATTTTCAGTCATAGTACGCAATCACTTGATTGGTTGCTGTTGCTAATAAATTAGGCATCAATGGGAGAAAGTATCTTTTGCGTAAACGTGCAAATTGAAAGACTAGTGCCCAGTTTCTGTCCAAACCATTTCCGAGGACAAAATTTAAAAATATATACTTACATAAAGACAATTTCGCAGCTGACGTGGCGCCAATGCGGTCTATAATTTGCTTATGTCGTTGATGATATTATATTTCTATATATAATAACTTAAATAATACATCATATTGCACTACTTGTTATTTCTCTCTCTCACTTATTTAGCGGCAAGTAGTTGAAGTCAATTATTTGAATTTGACGAAATAATATTCAACAATTACCGTTCTTGACTTGTAGTAGTAGCAAGTGGTGCTTGAGCTTGCGCTTGAGCAGTTTATATAATGCATCAATGATTACAAATTCACAAGCCATTTTGGTTTATAAGACTCAACAATACTCATAATTAATTTCATATTTAATCTTATTTATAGTAAATCTAACTGCTGTATCTATTCACCGTTGTTTCTTTTTTAAAAAATAAACAATATATTTCGTTACTCATAACAATGGAAGGATAAAAAAAAATATTTCAAGAATACTGATTATTTGTTTATCAAGTTTCACCGTCCTCCTGTAATTTGCAAAACTGTTTCTTATAAGAAATGGGAAAAGTAAATGATGTAATTTTTCATAAAAGTAAATAAAATTGATATGATTAGTTTGGTGCTTAATCTGTTGCTAATATACCCCACTTTTTAAATTGTTTTTCACGAATGCTAATAGAGGTAATTAATTGGTAGGGAGACATATATTATATAGCTTCCCCGGTTAAACTTTGTCGGGAAAACCAATCACCATGAAGGACAATTTTATTTAGTAGTAATAGTATAGTATATACAGTTAGGTTAGCTCCTCCAAAATCTGTGCTATCTCTTATCAGTTTCATTTTGCCCCCTCTTCTTAAGATTCCAACCCAGCCCCATTCGTCACGTCTTACCCAATATTCATAGTTTATCAATAGTATTTTATTAATTAAAGTTATAATCTCACAACGATACTACCAATACCCATTTCTTTTTAATTATAATATAGAGATAGAGATTAAGAATTCAAATTAGGAGGCTTTTATTTATATTTCATGAGGTGGTTTAGGTTCGTACGTAGAGTAGATAGCACCATTTACAAAAACACAAAAAGTAAGAATAGCATGCCCAAAAGCAGAGCATGGTTTTGGGTTACCGAAGAGTTAAGTACCTTATTTAAAAAATGTGTGGAGTGTATGTGTATGTTACGTTTAAAGCATAGAGACAAGTTGGAGCAAAATCAGTGTGCGTGTGTGTAGGGAAGGGAAGCATAGAAACTGAAAATATTTTTTGACTTTCATGTAATTTTAATGTCCCAACTGCTACGCTAACAATAGCTGTGTTTCCTGATCTTATACCAACACCTCAATCATTAGTGCCTTATATTAAATAATATATCTTTTAGGCCCTCCACTATTTTTTTTATATCCCCACCCTTTGCCCCTTACAGCCTTGCACTTTAGTGCCCAATATTTTATAACCAAATATCATGTGCACGCCATGCCATGGTCATGGTAGTTCTCTCAACACATAACAAGCCCCATTTGGTAATTTTATATCATTTTATTTTCTGATTAATAATAAAAATGAGAAGGAAGCAAAGGCCAAAGGACACCCGAAAAGAAAAATACATGAAAAGGAAAGGCACCCATCAGTATCTGCAACTGCAAGTGAAGAAAAGATATAAAGAATCCAACGGTGGAGGAACATCCATGCGCGGAAACACGGAGCCGCTAACGCCCAAGACCTTGGAATCTCACCCTTCCATACAAACAGAAAGGAGCAGTAGCCACAAACACACACTCACACTCGCACTCGCTCTCATCTATATCCCCAAACAACACAACCAATATTCAAACTAACCTAACCCTAGTTAAAAACAAACCCTACCTCCTCAACCCCTCTCATGCTCTTGCCGTTTATATATACCCCATCTGCTGCTAATTTTGCATTCTCTGTCTCTGTACTTGCCAAACCCCCATTTCCTTGTCGGCAAAGAAAGCCTGGTTTCTTCTTCCTCTTCATTTCTTCAACTCTTGCCGTGTTCATGTGAGGGTGATTTTTCTAGGAGAATAGACAAACAGTTTCACAGTAGTAGTCACTGATCTGTTTTGAGTTTGGGTTCTTGAAAGAGGAATGAGTTGCAACGGTTGCCGAGTTCTTCGAAAGGGTTGCAGCGAGTCCTGTATTCTTCGCCCTTGTTTGCAATGGATCGAGAGCCCTGAAGCTCAAGGCCATGCCACCGTCTTTGTAGCCAAGTTTTTTGGCCGTGCCGGCCTCATGTCTTTCATTTCCAACGTCCCTGAAAACCAAAGACCTGGTAATTAATTTACCTTCACTGCCTTAAATTCATGCTTCATCTTTTTTCTTCATGGAAAAACAAAATAATGTTCGTGTGCTCTATACATGCAGCTCTGTTTCAGTCTTTGTTGTTCGAAGCATGTGGGCGAACTGTGAACCCTGTGAATGGTGCTGTAGGGCTTCTATGGACGGGAAACTGGCACGTGTGCCAGGCCGCCGTGGAGACGGTGCTCCGTGGTGGCACTTTAAGGCCCATGCCGGAGCTTATCGGCCTAGATGCTCCTACTCCAGCCACCGATGAGGCGTCCGAAGCGGAGGTTACCTGCACGGACATGTGGAGGGTCCGAGATCCGAACCCGAACTCCCGGTTAACGAATTCGCGATCCAATAAGGTGTCTTCTGGCAAACGCCGGCGATCGGATGAGTGTGCGAAGCTCCAAAGCACCAATCTCGATCTCCGATTGACGCCAAGCTTCCTGCAGAAAGTTTCGAGCTACAACTACAGACCGGAAATTCGCCGGCCGGGTACGCCGTCGATGAACTCGGAGGAATCCGTCACGACGATGGAGAGTGGCCTTAAAGATCAGTACGCTAATGGAGGAGACCGGAAACTTCTCAACCTTTTCACTTGAGGAGTTTCTCTGTCTCAGATTCATGTTTTTTTGTGAATCTACTGGTCACACGCACGCCTAGTCTGGTGTAATATTCCTCTATTTACTCTTCTTTTTTTTTTTTATATATTATTTNTTTTTATATATATTATTTTTGTTTTTCTTTTCAATGCTTTATTTGGGGGGAGAGGGTTTTCCCGGAATTGGAATCCGGCGAGTTTTTGTAATATACCGGCACAGGATTTCTCTCTTCGTTAAAGTTTGTAGACGAAGAGAGAAAGATGAGGGTTCGTCGGTGATCCTTTCTTCTTCTTCTTCTTCTTTATTTTTCTTTTTTTTCCCCCTTAATTTTGTCTGCCAAACATGTTACTATGTTAGGACCGTGTGACATGAATAATAATAAATCTAGATATCTTCTCTCTTTTTATTCCTTATTTTTCTCAGTGTTGCTAAATATGAGAAATGAATTTGTTGAGTTTTTGTTTGTGGGTCAGAATTGTCCCATGTTACCAGCTAGCTATACCCGTAGCATACGAAAGTCATGTCGGAGTTGTCTGACTCGATCCAAATCACCCAAAAATTTATATATATCAACTTGACCTTCAATTTCGTAAATAATATTTTTTTTTGCGTACTAAGATTAAGAAAAAAAAAAAAAAAAAAAAANAAAAAAAAAAAAAAAGAGAATCCATTTGATGTTCAAAACGAAATGATCAAGTAGCTAGTAATATTGGGAATTTTTTTGATGATTGATATTCAAAGGCGTCCACACTCGACACGGTGAATGAGTATACTACACTTCTCAGTATATCTGAGTCGTCACAAACAAACAATTATTCATTTGACTCTGAATAACAGATTTTATAAATATATACACTTCGGAAGTTTTGAAGCAGCCAGCCATGAAGATTCATCCATCGAGTATAATAGGTTTGAAGTGAGAGAAGGTGCACAGAGAAGTGAATTAAAATGGTTTGCTTGGACGTTAATAGGTTGGTAGCTGTGGATACTGGATCCTCATCCTCTGCATGCAGATGCAGATGCCAGATGCAGCCACTCACACAAATGGGAATGCAGATGCAGAAGCTAATTGGAATGAATTGAATTCTTCTCTGCCTCTGACTGCTCATAACTCACAGTATAGACTAGAGACAGAGGCGACTTTTGAAGCTCGCGAAGAGGCGTACAAAGAAGGAGAAGGAATCGAGGGGTTAAGTTTTTTGCCTTTTTAATTAATTAACTACGGGCCTACATTACAAGCTGCTGCTGCCTACTTGTGCCTTTCGCCCTTTCTCTCTCTGCTAATGCCAAAGCCAAAGGGGACGGCTCGTGTCAGCATCGATTTTTTATACTGCATACGTAAATTATTCATCCCATACGTAAATTTACATATTTTTTATACTGCATACATGGAATTTGAATTTGATAAACTCAAATTTTTATATCTTTATATTACGCATGCAAAAATTATTTTTAATAATTTATCCTTTAAAAATACTGATTCTAACTTTTTATAAATTATTTAAATTTTTATTATTATATATTATGTGGGAGTAGGTTTTTCTACATACTTCGATTTTTTTAAAAAAAAAAAAACAAAGTGATGGTAATCTATCAGTCCCGTGGGCCCTATTTTTTTTTTGAACTTTCTTCTCCGCTTGATCTAGAGTTGATGTGTTGCTTAGCTCTCCTCCTATACGGGGAAGTGAGTGGGAGCCACATCACCAGAAGCCACGAACATTACAATATTTTAGGAATCTCCATAGAAAGCGTACCGTTTGAGGTTGAATGGACTGGAAAACGCAAATTGCAAGTGCATATGATATAAGCTTTTTTTTCTTCCTTTCTTTCTGCTATGCTGCGTCTCGCCGCATTTGCCGTGGACCCCACGGAACCTTCGTCCCCCTACAATGAGGTTCCCACATCCACCTCAGCTTCCACTACTTGTTCAACGTTTTTGATAATCTCACCATAGGCCCTACCCACTCTCCATGCGCCTCCTCCCTTGTTGGAAATGGAATCACTTCCTCCCTGCTCCACCCAAAATATAATAATCACACCTTCTTCCTTACTCCTTACCACATAATTGAGGGGATTCCCCTCTCAAATTTCCTTATTTTTAAATATGGTACTAAAATCTAAATCATACTAAGACAACAAATAAAAATCTATATTGTTTTTATTTTATAAGGATGAAAGTGAAAAAGAAAATACATAGAATAAATTTATATAAATAATTATCTGAACTTTTTTCTTTTTGTAGATGGGGAATCGCCTTATTAGTAATAAAAATAATAATAAATAAAAAAACTCAGGTCTTGTCTCACATGCAAATTAGAGCTTTAGTTAACGACTTATTTTTTCTATTTTTTTTTTATTTTTACAGTGCTATTTCAATTTAATTTATATCTTATAATTTTACTAAATATTTTTACCTTGAATATCTTAAATTTAATTAAAG
Source organism: Cercis canadensis (assembly GCA_003255065.1). NCBI lineage: Eukaryota > Viridiplantae > Streptophyta > Magnoliopsida > Fabales > Fabaceae > Cercis > Cercis canadensis. The sequence continues at coordinate 371,665 of QAOA01004423.1, forward strand.
TTTACAGTGTGAGAAATAACAAAAAACAATCGTGATTTCACAAAACAATTACAGAAGAGCACTGTATAGAGTAGAGAGTAGAGAGGAGAGAATAAGTGCGGAATCGGAGAGGGGCAAAAGAGAATTATGAGGGTGACACGTGGACAGAATTGGAATATTAAATCGGGGTGGCCAGCAAAATTATTCCAAGAGGGACAAGAGGGGGAAGGTGTGACGCGGATTTCACAACTGCCCCCATTCATTGAATTTAGGCAACCACGACAAATTCCAAGCTTCTTGGTGCGGATGCAGTCTCACTATTTAACAAAAAGATATCTTCAATGCTTAATTACAGCTACTTGACTCTAGTCTGTAGGTCCATACTCATTACTAAAGTTTTTTCATATTATATTATCTTAATATTGTAAATTGAAGATTATGAAAACTTAGCTCCCTTTCAAACAAAATAATCTCTTGTTTTTTTTAAGGATGAATCATAGAGTACACAACTTGGCCGAGGTTGTAATTCATATCAAATAAATGCCCAAACTATTTATGTGGCCATATCAAGACCTTTTCTTTCAATTATTCAAAATATATTATTATATGTTTTTTTTTAAAAAAAAATTTCAATAACACTAAAATTAAGAAATAACTATGTTGGACTTTCTGTTCGGAACTAAGAGGATAACGCTACCAAACACAAAAGCGAGTGGTCTCCGTAATTACGCAAGACAAGTAAAAAAGGAGTAATAGAAAGTTTGAAGAGCGAGAAGTGTAGGCATCTAATTATTGTCTGATCTCTCATTCTTCACTCATAAGATTGTCTACTATGACTATGAGCGAGAAGTGGATGGCCCTTTTTAATTGTTGGAATGTAATAAGCAATTGCAAGTTGCCACCTCGGGTCTACCTGAAAGTGAATGCTGATGACGTTGCCACACTCTAATTTGCTCCTCATGTTGGCTTTCGAGATTCGGTTTGATGCCTAATGCTTGCTCTTCCAGCTCTTGAATGGCTACGTATCTATCTGCATCCACAATTTCTATTTTATCGTTCTCACTAGAGGATTAGCTATACTCTTCGGTTTCATAAGTGTGCATCTGGCCCTTCAAATGATTTTAAAGTCACCTCTCTTTCCTCAATCCCACAGGACCACCCGAAAACTTTTATATTCTCTCATAGCTTCTAATTTTCATTACAATTGGGTCTCCAGTCTCCACCACCACTATTTTCTAAGTATCTAATTTGGATTTTTAGCAAGTACAGGGTACATACTTCCGAGTTCCAATACCTAGAGCCACCGACACATTTGTTATATCATGTATTTAAATTTTCCATTTTCAGCAAATATACACAACAGTGTTTTTCTTATCTATAAATTACACAACAACATAATTTATCTTATCTTATAATTTTACTCAGTTTAATATTAATAATAAGATTTCAACATAAAACATTAAAAACCTCTGTAATAAATTATTTAATACTCAACCAGTAAACTATTATCTTAATTAAGACAAAATAGAGTATTAATTAGAATCATTAAAATTATATATTCATTATAATTACAAATGCGTACCATCATAATTTTTTTAAAAAAATGGTATTACCAATGGATTCAATGTCAATAATAATTATTTTTTTGTAAATTTTATAGAAGTTAATATCCAGTGATATATATTTCATTTTTTATATGTTCAAAATTTTATTTATACTTAATTCAATTAAAATATTTTATTTGTATAAATATTAAAATTTCCAAACACAATGTAAATTGCTTAACAATTTATATTGATATGATCTTATTACTATTTGAACTCTTTGATAGATTCCACTCTACTGAAGTCATGAAAGCAACTTTGAAATTAATTTTCCAACCACTTAACTTCCATCGGTTCATTTCCACATTTGTGGGTCATGGCCTATGTGGTTCTTTGATGTTGCCCAAGTGCATCTCTCATTATTGTAAGAGCTGGCAAGTACAAAGACTAGCATATACGACTCTCTTTTTCCCAATGCGTCATGCGGAGTCAATTCCTTCAATATTATAGTTTAAAATTTTACCAACAAGCGTGTAGATCAGCTGGTAAGGGGCTGTTCTAGCTTAACCAAGGGTCTCGGGTTCGAGCCCTTGGGNGAGTGGTCATTTCAAATGTTGTCTCTTAATGGGAGAGACGACATATGAAATGGTGCCACACCATTCCATATGTCGTTTTTAGCAGTGAAATGACCATTGCATGTTGTATGGTCTTTGCGTTCATTGGGTAACAACTTTTCTAATTGCATATATAATGTTATGTGACGACATTTTAAATTTCGTAACAAATTTTAAAATTGTGTCACTCTATCTTTTATTTTATCATTAATATTATGTGACAATATTTGAGATTGCGAAACAACTTTTGATATTGCGTCTCGACTTTTGATACTACGTTAATACATTTTAGATTGCGTTTCCACTTTTGATTTTTCCTTTCGACATTTGAGATTGCGTATTGCCACTCTTTAAACCTCTATATATACATCCGCAACGCAATTAAAAATGCATGCTGATTAGTATTCATCAAAATTTGAAATGCACGCTAGTTAGTATTCATCAGACTTCCTTGTAAGAAAGAGTTGTAATTCAAAAAGGAAACATTACGAAGCTTGAAAGTGTTGTACGAGTTTGTGAAGGTTGAAAGTGTTATGTGAGTTTGTGGTAGCTAAGGTTAAAGTTTAAACATTTTGAGCGCCTAGGTGCCCCAGATGGACTATTGCACGAGTTTTGTTGTGTTTCTCCTATTTCTCGTAGCCTTTAACCCCAAGGACTTGTCTCATTGTAATTAGGTTTTCTAGTAACTTTAAATAAGTTTGTGAAATCATGATATTGTGTTGTAACAAATATTTTGTAACTTGAAATTTATAACTATTAATTTTTATTACTTAGCTATAAATAGTACTAATTGGTGTAATTTATGAATTAATTTATACATTAATTTAAACAGTAAATGATCAAGTAATGTAAATTAATAGTTTATTCATTTACACGTAACATTTCATACAAATAACTATTAAGAAACATAATGTTAAAAATACATGGTATGTACAATTTAGGTTCAATCAAGCTTACGACCATGACCATGTCCACATCCACGTCCATGTCCACCTCTATATCCATCCTGAAGTAGATGGCTTCCTGTCCCACATTTAGTTTCACATATCTCACGTTGACCACATTTTGTGGGGTTGGTCGGCTGCTGAGCACGAACTTCGTCTAGGATGTGGAACTCATCCAAGAATTCAGATAAGTCTAGTTGAGTACCACATTGGTTCGTGTAATCAACACAAGTATCTCACTGTGGGGTCCTCATAGGATCGGCCGACATATTTAAAAATTCATTATACGATGACCTTAGTCCTAAGCCGAGGTCGTGACCCATGTCGACACAAACTGCTGATGAGGGGCACTGTTATGAGCGACAAATATGTTATATGAAGGTGAAACAATTCCCCTCATATAAGCACTAGGCACCATGTAACTGGTCGACGGCTGCTGAGCAATGTGTGTTTGTTGCTTCATAAGTGGTATGGAACCGATCACATCGTCACGGCTTTGGGAACGTTGTCTAGACGAAAAATTTGACAATGACCTCAAACGTGACAAGCCTGATCCATATGTACGAAGGCCTCCACATGCATCGGGACTTGGTGCTAATGGCGTCCCGGTGGCCGGTGCCATAGGTGTCAACCCGTAATGCTGACTGTCATACTGGGGAGGAACTAACCCCCACCGAGTATACAACTACGTCAGCTCGCCTTGAAAGGCGCTCCATTTTTCATATGTCGGCTGATGCTAGGAATATTGCTCTTGGATTGGTGGAGGCTGTTGTTACAAGGGTGGTTGATGCTACACTGGAGGCGTCTGTTATAAAATTATGAACACATGAATATTTTATTATAGGTATTATCATGAAACACATGTAATAAAATTGTAACTTGAATCACATAAAACTATTACCTGATGCTTTGCGATAGCATTCTTTACGTTTATCCACCTACGAGTGATGCGCCAATACCAACGCATGTAGTCAGGTGCAGTAGGAATATTCGAGAGCTGCACATGCCAACATCAATTTGTACGATCATCCCATGCCACGATATGTTGATGGTGGAATTGTTTCCAATTTGTCATTGCTTCCCCCCTCAAGATTAATGTGTGCAAGTCCCTATTGGATATTACTACCTAAGGGATGTGTTGTTGCCTTCCAAATTGTCTAATGACTCGGTCTGGGTAATACAACTCCACAATAAAAAAAAAACATATGAGAGGTACCCTGACAGTCCAAATTGGTGCGACGACAACACAATAACCTAGCAACTGAGCTAGAATTTCAACGGTGTATGGTTGCCATATTACTTGGTAATATTAAATCAGAAGACAGTTAAATATTTTTATTTAATATAGTCTAATAAAATGTAATTTTCGTTATCACTAACTAGTAAATCTCACTTCATATTCTATGAGTCTATCAAATGTGTTGTAATACTCCTTGATGTGGTGATACGAGACGTTTCTACAAACCAACTCTACGTTCCACTTACGATGTGAACGACACTCAATAACTATTAACCACAATACACTATTCACAAATGTAAAAATATTAAGCACTGAAAAAGCATAAATTAATGGTTTTTGAATAATATAAACTTATCGCATGCTAAGTGGCCCCAAATTTAGGTTGCAATTCATAACTCGTGTTGAAGCTATGGTGGGAAATATCTCCCAACCCCATATCACCACCAGTGTTAAACAATTAGCTATTTCTTTCGCTCCCATCATACAACTACTGCATAGCTTCCTGTATAAGCACGTAATAACTGCAGATCCCTAACTATACTGCCCTGCCTCATGCATGTTCTTCAATAATTTAAGGTACATGACATGCACGTAAGTTCTTGTGTGGTCAGGGATCAGCCACCCACCAATCAACCTCAAAATATATGTCATGTCATATTGTTGTACAACTGCATTAGGTGCATTATCAAGATACACATCGAACTAACTCTGAAGCCAATTAAGCAGCACCTTCAAACCTCGAATTGCGCCTACAGGGGGGATTACGCCAAGCAAGTGCTCACATAGAGCATGCGCTTTGTAGTGTGTGCATCCAGTCACAACATTTTCATCAACTGGTAGCCCCAATAACACTTTCACATCTTGTAAGGTGATAGTACATTCTCCAACAGACATGTGGAATGTGTGCGTGTCCAGCCTCCATTGCTCGACCAATGCTTGGACCAGAGACACATCGAGGTGAATTGACTGCAATTTTACAACACCTCCAAACCTTGCCATGGCCACATAATGCAACATTTGCGGGTCATATGGTGAATCGGCACTAGCATGGTTACATATGCGCAATAATATATTTTGTTGTTTCAATTATCATATCAATTATTTTACACACATATATACATTATCATACAAGCATAAATAATTTTTTTTATCGTTTAAATATTATCATCATATTAACTATAATTAAACAATTATTCTAAATTCTACTCTAAAACAAATAAGTGATAATAATATCAACTGCAATAACAAATATTATTCTTTTATGCTTTCTTAACTTCATTACATAAAAAAATAGCTATCGTATATTATGACATAAACATCCTTGTCATATTAACTATATCTACAATATTATTTCTAATACTAATCTAACTTAAATATGAGCATACATTATTTCTAAATATGTTACCTATAATTTTATTGCATAAAAAATATAGCTAACATACATTATGATATAAACATCTACATTTATTATTAGAGCTAAAAAATTAATTTTAACACTAATCTAAGTAAACTATTTCAAACACTAATCTAAATTATTTGTAACACTAAACTCAAATTTTATTGCATGAAAAATGTAGCTCATATACATTATGATATAAATATTCTCATTATATTAATTATAGTTAAACAATTATTTCTAACACTAATTTAACTATAATGTATGAAAATTAATGTTAATTAAGTTTAATGTGTAAAACTTACTCATTCATCCTATACTGCATTTGAAATATGTGTTTCTTGTTCTGTCAATACTGAATTATCTTCTGGACCCGGATGTATAGCTTCATATGTCATAATAACAGGAAGAACAAAATATGAACTAGAATAAAAATAGAAATGATACTCAGTCACTTGAAGTGAAATGCTAAATAAAGAAGAAAAACAAGAGCCTCGGTGAGACACTGTCGATGAGAAGAGAGAAACAAGAAAGATAAATTAAGAGATTGAATGAAGACGAATAAGAAGAAGAAGAGGTGATAGCGTCGGTAAGAAGAGAGAACGAAGAAATTTAAATAAAGAGATTGCGTATGCGGGTACCTAAAATAAGGACAAGCATGTAGGGAATCCTGTGGTAGATGTATAAATCTTTCATGCATGTGTCGTTTCAACCGTGGAAGGGAAAAAAAATTTATTGTTCAAAGACGCCATTTTGTAAGTGGCACTTTGACCTAGTAATTGAAGTTTCTAAACTTAATTACGTATGTATTATAGGTGGAAACTTAAATACACAAATATTATAGTTTTTTTTATTTCAAAATGAAAAAAAAAAAAAGGCTGCAGCGGTGGTGGGGCCCACCGGACACGCCGTGGGCCCCACGGCGTGTCTCCACAGTATCAAGATCCTCCGCGCGAAAAGACTGGGAACGAGCTAGAAACGGACAAGGCTGGACACGCCGCCCGAGGGGCGGCTTCTTCCATGGAGACACGCCGAGGGGCCCCCCCCCCGCTGCAACCTTTTTTTTTTTCATTTTGAAATAAAAAAAACTATAATATTTGTGTATTTAAGTTTCCACCTATAATACATACGTAATTAAGTTTAGAAACTTCAATTACTAGGTCAAAGTGCCTTTTGTAAGTGGCAGGAAAAAAAAAAAANAAAAAAAAAAAAAAAACTGTTCAAAGACGCCATTTTTGTAAGGCGTGCAGAAGGATTCCCATCTTCTAAAGTGACAAATGCGCAGAATTCCATCAGACAGCCACTGTTCAAATGCCCCATTTCATTTTGAGAGGGTGGAGTGAAATACTGAAATGGGGCCTATTCGAAACAAAGTACAATATTTGTAAAAGAATTGTATTTGTGGAAATAAATTAATAAATTACATTATTAAAGGAATTGGTCCGCGTCATGCGTGCCCAAGCTAGAATATGGTACTGTTTTTTTATTCCTTGTTTAGGTTAACGTCAATGGTGGCCTATTCAAAATTACATCTTGGCCCCATTTCAGTATTTCACTCCACCCTCCTTGTATGAGTAGGAAAAGTCATTTCTCTCTTCCAAATCAGGTACCTATATGTACTTTGTTTTATTGATCTTATCTTATTTCAACCTTCTGTTATCTTTTGAAAAAATAGCAAGTTACATCAATCCCCTCACTAGAGAGTTCAATTTTCTCCCCTCAGGATAATGCTTTATTTTCCCTAACAAGAGGTTAGCTAAACCTCCTCATAGAAACAATAATCTATTTATTTTAAACAAAAAATTAGAAAAGGCCTATTACGAACAACCTCATAGTAGAAGACCTTCTGGATTGGCTGGATGAATTTTAAAAACTGATCTAATGGCAGTCGCGAATCTAAATATTTTAGATAGTCAAGGTCATATATATATTGTTAATTAATAAATCACTACACCAAATTTGCCATTTTCCTACACAATAAAATTTCGTGGAAATTTTTCAAAGAGAAGGGTATTTTTCACTGAAATTTTTGTGAGGAAATAACGATTTTTTTTTGTGTGAATTTAAAGTGTAAAGATGTGCAAGGAAAATGTAATTATTAGTGTATAAATAATATTAATTATAATACTTTAATTCTTTCTTAAGTCTTAAAATATTCTAATGTATTTTTTTTTTTATGTTTGTAGTTTATAAAGTGTTATAGAGACATGCGTAAATATGTTACAGGGACAAGAAGGTGATTATGTAGTATCATTAATCGAATTTTTAAAAAGTGAATGAGACAATTACCCCACTTTTATGAAAATTGATGGGCCAATGTCAAATGGTCACGAACTCACCATTGTATTATGTCTGTCAGCCAATTATTTGAGGATTTGCGTGTAGATAAGCATCATTAACCCATGTCATATAACAAAGTCCATATCGTACAATAACGAGGATTTTTTACCTAGCCACTATGTTGTTTTGGGTTAAGTTTGATATTGTTTATGCATTTCAAAAAAATATTATGAGATGCTACTTTAAAAAATGAGCATAAAGTTAAATGCTTTCAGATATAATTCACTATAATGATTTTGATAAAAGGCCAAGAAAATTGTACAAGTGGAGAAATAAACTGCATGTGAGCCATGCCCGCACATAAGGAGATCAGTATGGCAAAATACATGACGAAATTCAGTGATCAATCCAAATTCCTAACAAATGAAAAATAAAAAATAAAAAGTTCACCCAAACAAAAACATGAAAGAAAGAGCATGTAGTTGGACGTGTGCAGCCTTTGTTTGTTAAGATGATGAGGTATCGACGTCCAATTGAAAGGTAATGATTTGAGCGTAGGAGGGCCGTAGCGTAGAGAATCACTAACATCGAAAAGGAATGGGATTGGCCCAGACATGGGGTGGTGGATTCACGTGGCTTTAACCCCAAAAACGACGTAGCGCATATCACTGAATACAAAATCTGAGGGCTGAGAAGCTTTAATCAACGGCGCCGCTATTGTTGACCAGTTAAGCTCACCTGCAATGCAACCTGCTAGCGTGGGGGCGGGGATGGGATTGACCGATTGAGGTACCATGCTGACGTCAGAGAATGTTTCACCCACGTGGGCATGTCAGTGGACACATATCCATCGGCGCATTCTTCTGCTTCCCTCACTTAATAGTAAGTCTACTACTTAGCTTCTTAATCAGACCCGCGTCATTGGCCACTGAGTGATGAGTGAGCAGTGAGCAAGAAGCGCAAGTCTATCCAACATTCGAATACCAAAAATGATTATTACACATTACTTATTTATTGTATAAATAATGTTTGATAAAAACACCAAATTATCTATAATTATGAATTTAATTACTTTAATTTTTATGATAGGAGACAATGTCATTAGCTACAAATAAACTATCAATTAAATTATATATAAACGACCTTTTTTTATTTTCCACGTTTTATTAGTTATTAATAAAGTCATTAGCGACTTCGCAACATTTCAGATGAAAAATTGATTGTTGGACATAATTGAATTGAGGGGACCCAAAAATGTAATTAATCATTAAATTAAATATGTATACGTAGTGATAAGGATCCACTTGAAGAAATCAAGCCAAATCCAATCCAAATTAGCCAAGGATCCCAAGTAAGGTCAAGTAACAAAAAATCAAGAAAAGATGAATGGAATTAGGTGAAAACCTTTGATTATCAAATTAGGCAACCTAGTTTCAGCAAAGCTTAACTAACCCTCCTTAATCCGAATAATCAACAATCAACATGAACAAGATGGAGAAGTGAATAAACCGCCACACTCTAGATTGGGGAAAGGGGAGAGTGATAAGGTTTAGGTCCACCATGCTAGGAATCCACCTAGATGGCTTAAGCTCTCCATGGAGAGAACAAGAGAGAAACTCTCAATTCAATTATCAAATTCTTGATTCTATTGCTAAAGACAAAGGCTTTAGCTCCTTAAATAGTTTAGGAGAAAAACTAATAAGTCTTAATACCAAATGCTTCAAAAGCGAAAATACAACTTGGAATAGTCACTAATGTGACACGGCCTAAAGGACACGGCCGTGTTCTCCAAGTTCCTGCCCGTGTTCTTCCTCCAGAGACGAGATAGGCCTTAGGTGACTTGACACGGCTTCAACACGCCCGTGTTCGACTTCCAGTAACTTAATTGCCTCTGCTTCTGCTACACGGCTAAGACACGGCTTGGCTTCAATGGGGACACGGCCATGTGCTTCAATCTGGACAGAAACACACGTGATCCACTTCTCATGGTTTGGCTCGCTGCTCTCTGAAGCTAAGCCATTTTCCTTGCATGCTTGTCTCATCAACGTTCCCACATGCAATTGGAGATGCTTTGCCCTAGACCTAGTCAAAGGTCCAACCAACTCCTCCTTGGGCTCAGCTATGCCTCCTTGATCCTCATCAATCCCTCCCTCTTCAAAAGGATTTGACCTCAAATCCGAGGTACCTACATCAAGAAAAGGAGACAAGTCAGCCACATTAAAAGTAGAGTGAATAGAAGGACTATCTGGAAGTTCTATCTTGTAAGCATTGTCACCAAGTCTTTGTAAAACTTTAAAAGGACCATCGCCTCTTGGTAAAAGCTTAGATTTCCTTTGTGTAGGAAACCTCTCCTTACGCATATGAACCCAAACCAGGTCACCGGGTTGAAAAATCATTTTCTTTCGGTTGCGATTAACCCTAGATGCATAAGTCTCATTCGTCTTTTCAATCTGTGCTCTAACCTTAGCGTGCAAATGTCTAACATATTCAGCCCTCTTTTTCCCATCTAAATGAACTCTTTGATGCATGGGTAAAGCAAGCAAGTCAAGAGGAGTCAAAGGATTAAAACCATAAGCACATTCAAAAGGAGACACTCGAGTGGTAGTGTGAACAGCTCTATTATAGGCAAACTCTACATGGGGAAGACACTCCTCCCAAGCTCTCAAATTTTTGTTAAGGATAGCTCTTAAGAGACTAGTGAGAGTCCTATTTGTCACCTCTGTTTGTCCATCCGTTTGAGGATGACAAGTGGTAGAATGCAGAAGTTTAGTGCCTAAACGCACAACTGGGCAGCCACTAACACAAGTGTTNAGATTAATCAATTAATCCAAAATAAATGAAATGGTAGAATGCCAAACTAGGCCCTAATGGCAGTTACCAGGGACACAATGGGAAATATCTGAAAAGAATAACTAACTCAGATTTGGAAGCTTTCAGCCATGGGTTTCTTGAAGGTTTTCATTCATTCAAGCCACATTTCAGAACATTCAACCAGATTTTAAAATGACTCTAACATGGAATCAATTAAAATCAAGATAATGCTCATTCATTTAACTTAAATGAAATTTTCCAGAAATCCATCAACTAGTTTCGACCATGAAAATAAGCTTGAGTACTATCAAGAATAGTTCAGTTTTCAAGAATTTGAAGATGAACAACAATGGCAGGATTCCAACAACAATGTAGAATCCCAGAAAATTCAGAACAACTCAGATTTGAATCAAACAAGAGGAATTTGATTAGACCAAGCCCAAAAAGCTTAGATCTAACAAGATCCAATACAATTCAATTCAAACTCCATTGATAAATGTTCAGAGATGAGATTTTTTTGTTTTGTTTTTAAAGATGAAAACAAAGATTAAACAACAGAATTTAAGATAGATGCCAACCTTTCTTGGAGCCAAAGCTCTGATACCAATTGATAAGGATCCACTTGAAGAAATCAAGCCAAATCCAATCCAAATTAGCCAAGGATCCCAAGTAAGGTCAAGTAACAGAAAATCAAGAAAAGATGAATGGAATTAGGTGAAAACCTTTGATTATCAAATTAGGCAACCTAGTTTCAGCAAAGCTTAACTAACCCTCCTTAATCCAAATAATCAACAATCAACATGAACAAGATGGAGAAGTGAATAAACCGCCACACTCTAGATTGGGGAAAGGGGAGAGTGATAAGGTTTAGGTCCACCATGCTAGGAATCCACCTAGATGGCTTAAGCTCTCCATGGAGAGAACAAGAGAGAAACTCTCAATTCAATTATCAAATTCTTGATTCTATTGCTAAAGACAAAGGCTTTAGCTCCTTAAATAGTTTAGGAGAAAAACTAATAAGTCTTAATACCAAATGCTTCAAAAGCGAAAATACAACTTGGAATAGTCACTAATGTGACACGGCCTAAAGGACACGGCCGTGTTCTCCAAGTTCCTGCCCGTGTTCTTCCTCCAGAGACGAGATAGGCCTTAGGTGACTTGACACGGCTTCAACACGCCCGTGTTCGACTTCCAGTAACTTAATTGCCTCTGCTTCTGCTACACGGCTAAGACACGGCTTGGCTTCAATGGGGACACGGCCATGTGCTTCAATCTGGACAGAAACACACGTGATCCACTTCTCATGGTTTGGCTCGCTGCTCTCTGAAGCTAAGCCATTTTCCTTGCATGCTTGTCTCATCAACGTTCCCACATGCAATTGGAGATGCTTTGCCCTAGACCTAGTCAAAGGTCCAACCAACTCCTCCTTGGGCTCAGCTATGCCTCCTTGATCCTCATCACGTAGGAAGAATAAATGTTAATTGCTAATGGTTTCTCGAGACACCTCTCGTGCATTATTCTTATTTTTCCACATTTTATTTAAATAGGCTTTCTTTTTAGAAAAACTATTACTTAAAAAAAAAAAAAACACTCATACACAAGAGATAATATTGGTATTGTAATAAATTCAACTCGAAAGGAAGGGACGACTCTATTCATTTCCCATATATAAGTTTACTTTTTTCCTGTTCATTTGCCCTTTGATTTTGTTTATGTTCCCTGTCAACGTCAATTTCATTGTTTGAATTTAAATATATATATATATATATATATATATATACATAGCCAGATAAAGTGAATTTTAATATTTTTGTTTTGCGTCTTAGCTCTGGTTCAAATTGTGTGGGCCTGTATTTTTCTTCGTTAAATTAAAAGTCGCAAGCCCTCTGGGCTGTGGGCCACTTGAATACTTATTCTCCCAAATTCCTACAGTATATTAGGCCTGTAGTATTAGACTTCTTTAGATGAACAATGTGAAGGAGTGGGCAGAGTGAAAATTCTTAGCTCCAGCAAGTGGGTATGAGCTGTAGTTATGGGTTTTAATGGGCGATACCTTTTGGATCTTGGGATTTCAAGCCTATCCAAAATGCTTTGTCAAGCATGGATTACGTTTTAGTTTTTATTTTGACAAAGCTTTTGTAAAGTGTATTTGAACTATCCATCGACTGGGAGAGGTGTGATTTCCTCAAGTATCAGCTTTCAGATTACTATATCCAAGAGTATAGTCAAGTTATATCTGCAGTATGGGAATGTAAAAAATAAATTTAATAAGAAAATTTTGTCCCCAATACAATTTATATCCTTTGACAGAAAATGATCCACTTCGTTAGTTACTTATTAAAAATTTATGCTTAAATAATAGACATGGTCTATGGATGAGGAATTTAAATAATTGTATAATATTGTCAAAACTCTAAAGTTTAAGCTTCTATGCTTCAAAGCCCAAAAAAAAATATAAAAATTCTATGCCTTCACGTAAAAAGAAAAATCATAAAATATCACTTATGTACGTGATAAATATCCAAGTTTCCTTTTCCCCTTGCATGTCACGGAAAGAGGGGAACAATTTTGCCACTTATTTGGCCGATTTCCCCTTTACATCATTTCCTGAAATATCCAAGATTCTGAATCTTTAATTAAATCCTCATATATATAAATAATCAGGCGCCATTTTTGTGAACCAATTTTAAATATTGGGCTCATGGATTCAATAATACAATAATAATAAATTTGGTGAGCAGCACTTGCCGATAGTTTAATAAAACAATAACATTACCCATCAAAATATATCACAGAGGAAAATAGCAAGAGCTAACTACTAATTGGTTGCACATTTATTTTGGATTAAAACCTTCTGATAATCCATCACAGGGGACTCGATCTGAAAAATTTATATAAAACACGAAGAAGATTGTCTTTTCCCAAACATATAGCTCAACCTTCGAAGTTGGCGTCTTTATATCTTTGGCTTCCTTATGTTTTGGGCAAGTTCCCTTCCAAAAATTAACATAATCTTGACCCAGCGTGCACATTATGAGTAATCTAAAAATCAAACAACAATTGCTATCGGCATGGGTATGTAAAAGCACATGGTTACATTCCTTAGTTTCATGCTTGCATTTTTTGTTTCTAGTGTTGTTTTCAATCAAGGAAAAATCAAATGCTATGGATGGCCAGAGAATTCTCTTCCGAGAAACTCCAAAACACTGTTTCAAAACGTTTGCTTTATCCCATATGTTCTTTAGTTCTTGTACCTCAAGTCTAGGAATCTTCCTAAAAATTCTCATACACAATTATTATAACTAAACTTCCTTAACTTTTTTGTTTCTCCTTATTCGTTTCCTCCAGATTCGTCTCATTCTGTTCTTTTAGCTGAGCCACTCCAAAATAATTAAGAGTTTATCTATATTATAATGGATACGATTAAATAACCAAGAGGGGGAAAGTTGGTCAGCTTTTTGATTGTAAGATTCCAATCTACACCTGAAACAGGGAAAATTAGTTAGCAGACGAGAGCTAAATGGTAAAAGAAACAAACATGGCGGAGCTTTTCTGGGATTTCTCGGAGACCATGATTTGGAAAACGCAACATGCATTTGGGTCATTTCTATTCCTGCTGACCCAAAATGATTTCCATATCACTTGTACATGATATGCGGGCCCATTGATAATGTTCAAATCACATGATAGAGTTGAAAACTATTCCAACAAAGCAGCCTTTTGGTAAGCTCTACAGAAGAATACAAAAACATCACAGTGATGTAAGGAATGGATATAAGATGCAGCCGAACACCAAATTTGGATTTGGGAGCTAGGAGGAGGGAAGGAAAAGAGGGTCTAGAAGGAAATATCGATTCCCATCTAAATTTAAACTTGGGATAACATATTAACATGTGAGAGAGTAGATGTTCAATCAGATGAGATTTGTGGACAAATAATGGTTAAATCGTAGAACGAGTTGATGATTGCCCGTCTATATATGGTATAGGGTTTTTTTTGTTTTTTCCTGTTTTTTGGCCTGAAGACTTCGGCTTAGGTTAATTTCAGTTTACTTACTTGTTTTGAAAGTGCCACTTTGTCCATCTATATATATATTTTTTTTGTTAATTTAAATAAAGTTGATTACGAGTAAAAGCATATATAGCGATATTTTTGAAATCCAAACAAGTAATTTTCATTTTCCGCTTGTAAAAAAAAAGGCAGATACAAAAGGTAGGGTTGAGGGTTTGGAGGGAAACAAGGAACAAAGGGTACATCACGTGCGGGGCGTGCCATTCACGTGACGTACCTTTCTTCACGTAACATTCAAAAAATTGCTTCTGTCTATATAGTGTCTATACCCAACTGGTCCTGGATAGTGGATATATATTAAGGCCCCACAAATAATACACAAAGGTATTCGTTTCATAATTCCTATCTGTCTGAATGTGAGTGAACGAGCAAGTGAGAGAGAATGATTGGAGAATGTTTAAAGAAATGTAATATACTCCAGAGACTAGTCCTGCTCTGGGTAACATGCATGCTACATAATTACAAGGGCTTCAAGTTCTGGTCTTTGTTTAGAAAATAGAGAAAACGGGGACCAATATTGAGAGAAGTGTAAATTGACAGCGCAGACAATAAACAGTAATTTTTTACAAACGATTCTTATATTTGTTTTGTCTATTCTGTCATTTTAAGCATGGGAGGTAAAGTTAAGTTCCCTCTGGACTAAGTTTCCCGTTCTCATTTTGGTTTTTGTCCTGTATTTGATTACGTCAAAGCATCAGCACCATGTCTTGTTTTTTTTTTTTTATAAAATACATATAATCATGGTGT
Source organism: Cercis canadensis (assembly GCA_003255065.1). Classification (NCBI taxonomy): domain Eukaryota; kingdom Viridiplantae; phylum Streptophyta; class Magnoliopsida; order Fabales; family Fabaceae; genus Cercis; species Cercis canadensis. The sequence continues at coordinate 387,291 of QAOA01004423.1, forward strand.
TTATTGAATTCATTCTATCATTCTTGTTCTAATACCCACCGTTGATAACATGTCATTGGTGGATAATATATTCATATTCATAGTCACATCACTTAATAAATATAATAATTTATCTCGTAAACTCCAGTTTTAATTGAACAAGCAGTCCATAACTTGATTTGAAAAACAGAAAATAAAAATGAAATATGATATACGACAAATAAAAAGGTGGTAATATATGTGAATTTAATGCCTCAAGTAGACTCTAGTTATTGTGATTCCTATCCGACTTTCATTCATTCTTTTTTTTTTTTCCATGTACTTTCATTCTTTTCACTTCTTTCAAAACAGTATGTTTTTGACCTTTTTAGGTGATCTATACATGCGCACCTGCGGATCAGGAAGAGAAACTGAAGATCTCAAAAAAAGAATTTTTTGGTGTCTCTTACCTTTTTTTTGGTTAAATTATTTTGTCTTTACTTTTATTTACATAATGCTTTGCTCATAAAGCATTTATATTCAACATGATATAGTGCTTACTAAATATTTTTATGTTTAATGAGTTTATAAAAACAACTTAGTGAACTTAATCTTAAAAAAAAAAAGAAAACAACTTAGTATGTTAACTTCAACTTACCTTTTGTAATATTCTTGGAAAAAGGCTTGCATTTATAAAATATTTTTCACAAGCTTTTAAAATAATTATTAAATAGTTTCATGTATAGTAATTAGTGTGTATTTGAAAGACTATTTATTATATATAACTATATAGTTTGACATTATATTCAATTAAATAAATCTTAAATATGGTACGGGCAAGAGGGAGAGAGAAGGGCGGGGGTGGGGGCTGTTATCACTTTTGTCAATTAATAAGAATCATATGTTGGCTTTCTTTGGTTTTAGCTGCCATACATAATTATGGATCAACAGTGATTATTTATTTATTTACCAAAAAAAAACGATGATTATTTATTTGTCTAACTTATGATTCTCTCTCTCTCTCTCTCTCTCTATATATATATATATATCAAGTGTAGCAGTTGAACCCGGCAGCAAGTTAGTAGTTGAGATGCAGAAAAGTAGCAAGGTTTAGAATAGCAAAGTGGGAAAAGAATGATGAAATGATATTATGGGAATGAACGTGAGGAGGGAGGGAGAAGGAAGTGAAGGGGAAAAGTGGGCAGAAAAATGATTTGTTCATTATAGGAGGATGATGGCCCGTGAGTAAGTGAGCCAAAAGCTTAACTGCCTCAAAATGAAATCCCCCACACTGGCCACCATTACATGACAAAAACGCAACTCCCGCAAGAAGACAATTTGGTGGCCGGCTACTTCACATGCCACCAAAATCCAACACAGCCACTCCTATACGATTATGGGTACACCACCCTCTTCTCTTATACCACACTGCCCACCTCTTCTCTCTCTCTCTCCCTCTCCCTCTCCCTTTCTCTTTCCCTGACGAATCAAAATCAGATAAAGCAGATTAGACCCTTTTGTAGCCATGAAAACGTAGTTCTGTTCCCATTTCACTGCTCCTTTAGCCTTGGATTGTTTTGCACCAACTGAAAAAGCCTGGTTTTTGCCAAGAACGGTCTCTTTTGCCCAATTTGACTTCAAATGAGTTTTTTCGGGATGAGAGTTCCCCGCCTACTGATCAGTCTCTTTTGGTAAGAACAATAATATTCTCTCTCACCAAAAAGCTGAAATGTCTATTTCCCTTTGATTCATTTCCAGAATTCTCCCAATTTCTACTGCTAATTTCACCACAATTGGATCGTTTCCCAATGGGCAAAGTTACCCACTAATAGTCAGGTCACTTTCTCTTTTCTTTGCTCCTTTCTGATTTCTGTTCAGATTAATTCCCGTTTACCCCATCCCCCCTTTCATCTCTCTTTCTCTTATTTTGTACTCACTATCTCTCTTATTTTCTCTCACTGTCAATCAATGACGCAATTCACACCGCCACTACCACCTTTGCACCAAATAACTCCCTTTTCCAACCCTACCATGACCAAGAATCAGCAAATTCCTAGGACTAGACCCTGGCCTGGATTCCCCACATCCAAGGCCCTTGGTAGCACAAGCTTCGGTGATGCCAATTGTATGGAGCGGTTACTTGTTCACTGTGCAAATGCTATCGAAAGCAACGATGTTACTCTGGCTCAGCAAATCCTCTGGGTATTGAACAACATAGCAACCCCAGACGGCGACTCCAATCAGCGCCTCGCTTGCAGCTTCCTTCGTGCTCTCACCGCTCGCGCCGCCAAAACTGGAATCTGCAAAATGTTAGCCGCCGTCGCAGAATCCCACACCAATCTTGCTATACACACCCACAAATTCTCCATCATCGAGCTAGCCAACTTCGTTGACTTAACCCCATGGCACCGCTTCGGTTTCACGGCGGCTAATTCAGCCATTCTAGAAGCTACCGAAGGATTCTCAGTAATCCATATCGTGGACTTGAGCTTGACACATTGCATGCAGATTCCTACGCTTATTGATGCCATTGCTAGCCGCCATGAGGTTCCACCTCTCATAAAGCTCACAGTAGCTGGTGCCACCCAAGACATCCCTCCTATGCTTGATCATTCCTACGAGGAATTGGGTGCAAAGCTGGTCAATTTCGCTAGGTCTAGGAACGTTGTAATGGAATTTAGAGTGGTTTCTTCGAGTTATGCAGATGGGTTCGCGGCTTTGATCCAACACCTTCGGGTGCAACATTTAGTTTACACAGCAGAAGGTCATCATCGTCGAAGCGAGGCTTTAGTTATAAACTGTCACATGATGCTTCATTATATTCCTGACGAAACCCTATCAGCAATTCCTGATACGGATTCACCACATTATATTTTTGACTCTTCTTCTGCTACTACTACTTTGTCGTTACGATCAATGTTTCTTAAAGCGCTGCGGAGTTTAGACCCAACAGTTGTCGTTTTAGTAGATGAAGATGCAGATTTAACATCGAATAATTTAGTATGCAGATTAAGGTCTGCGTTTAATTATCTATGGATACCTTATGACACAGTGGATACGTTTCTTCCACGAGGGAGTAAACAAAGGCAGTGGTATGAAGCTGATATTTGCTGGAAGATTGAGAATGTTATAGCATATGAAGGGCTTCACAGGGTTGAGAGGCTCGAGCCTAAGAGCAGGTGGGAGCAAAGAATGAGAAATGCAAACTTTCAAGGGATTATGTTCAGTGAGGATGCAGTTTCCGAGGTGAAGACCATGCTAGTTGAACATGCAGCTGGATGGGGTCTAAAGAAAGAAGATGAACATCTTGTGCTCACCTGGAAAGGACACAATGTTGTCTTTGCCTCTGCGTGGATACCTGCTTGAACATTTTTCTTACCTTGTACTCTATGAACAATAAATATTTCATTTTCTTTTTTAATTAATATTAATATAGCTCTTCTTTTTCTTGCATAGTCACTAATTCTTCTTGAATGATCTTCTGTAGTTTTAAGAGAAAATGAGTAGATGAGAAGTTAATTAACGTGGCGAGACTTTATGCAACGTTGTGTTTATCTTAGGAAGTTTACAATAAGTAGCGTTAAATGATATATAAGAGTTAGTTAACGTACGTGATGAGAGTTCATGCTATATATATTGGCACCAAATTGGTACTTTTTCTTCTAGGTTGTGTTTTTCCCAATGACATTGTTACATTAAGCACAAAAAGAAAAGAGACGTTTTTATTCCTCTTACAATATAGTATAGGGGAAAAAGAAAAGAAACTATTTCAGCAACTTTACATGCAATTCTTAAGTAGTGTCCTATAGCATCTTTCTCTTTGCTATGTGAAGTGATTAGAGATTCCTGTGGATTTTGCTCTTTTAGTCATTTACTGGAAGCCAATGTTGACAACTCTGGTGATCGGGTATATAGTATTTGGGGTAATGTAGTATTAGAGTTTCGAATAATGATAACATAAACATAACGATCAGTTATCTTAACTAGCTAGTCATGATCAAAACTCATAATGAACATTTTTAAGCTCCAAACATGATGAGAAATTGAGAATGGCATTGCTTCAAGGAATAATGGACCCTTTCACGAGGAAATCAAATCTACTAGGAGAGTCAATATATTTCAAACATATACATGATAAACAATTAAACATGAAAGTAAGACAAAAATCAATGATATATAAATATATTATGAATGTAATTAACTGTATTCGTCTATAGGTTCATTTTTCACATCTTTCAAATATTTCTCTTATGTTCACGCCTGTTGAATACTTCTGGTCCTCACCTACCAAAAGAGGATAATTGTTAGATAACATAAATCCTTATTCACGCCTGTTGAATACTTCTGGTCTCACCTACCAAAAGAAGATAATTGTTAGATGACATAAATCCTTATCACTAATAGCATCATGTTGTTTCCTTAATTATATCCTGATATTAAGTTGAAGATAATAATGATATATTTGGTTTTACGTTTGAAATGCCAACATCATGGTTTTGAACCCGAATTTTTTTTTTCTTGTTTGGCTACCAAAACCATAGGTAATCCTTACATTGCTTATTCCATGATTAATTCTTCCCACATTAAAATTTTCCAAAATTAGTTTGTATAAAAATTAACCCAAATAAGTACTAAGAATATTATCTATTACATAATAGAGAGGATCTCAATTTCGGCAAAAAAAAGAAAAAGTGCATTTAAAAGATTGACAAGAATATAAAAAAGCAGTGTGTTTTCTAGCTAGTATATCTTCAATATTAAAGCATACTACAGATGTTTATCTGACAATATCTACTGAAAAACTGATCATAATTAACTATGAAAATCTAACCTTTTTTTTTTAAGAATTACTGAACTATGAAAAAGCAAACTTTTTTTTTTAAAAATTTTTTGCTGCTGACCATGAAAAGCTGACTTGAGAGAGCTAAAACTTCAACAGATAACTATTTGGGCCTGTAAAGAATCACTATGCAAGGTTGCTAATTTAGGCCTGTATAGAATGAAAAATTAATCACCGCTCGGTTGCATCAGAGATGATTGAGATGAATGCAGCTTTCTTAGTTTCGCCGCCCTTTCCTTCTGTTTGCGTTGTTATCATAATATGATATCAACTCTGTTAATTCATCCGCCATCCTTGATAAAAAATTAATGCTCCCTTGATCTGCTTCCTCTTGTTCAATATTGTGTTTGTTGCTTTCTTCCTCTTCCTCTGCCCCTGCTAGGCTGGTACTCCCTTAATTTGAATAGGTGCAAAACTGTGCACATAAGCCAACGCGCAACCTGGGGAGTAGAATTTTTGAACGTATTTCTCAGAGATTACCCCTAAACTTCTCTTTGTCAAACTATATGATAAAATTGACTCTGAAAAATCCACAAATATAACTTATTGAATTCAGGTCTGTAGGCTATTATCTTAAACGGAATTCGCGGCTTGGCGACCCTCACAGTGGTCCAACTCGCAGTACGCTGTTCAATGATGTCTTCACTCAATCTTTGGAAGTCCACAGAGTCCTCAAACTTCCATTTCATCTTGTAGATGGTAAGAGACCAAACAGGGAACTCGTTGGGGAATCCATGGCAATAGCAGAGAAGCTTGTCCTTAAATTTCCACAAACACCTTCTATGGGAGCTTGGGGGCCTTTATTAATTCATATTTTTTGGGCTTGTTCATGTGGCAAACAAGAATATGACCCTCTATACAATCCCAGAACAGGGTTCCATTAAAGAACACTATAGACCCTATCATGCTTTTGTCGCAAAAAGCATGAAGCTTTTTCCAACATTCCAGCTTCCATTCACAACTTTCCGATGACAAGATCAACAATGTGGAAGATAGATCGTTATCCCCATGCCTGGCTCTAACAACACATAATACCCTGTACTGAAGGTAATCACTGTTTGTTAAGTGAGCGAGTAAGGCAAAGTTTACCCTCCCTGAAGGCTTACCAGGAGAAGTAAGAGGAACGTGTTGCTTAGTCAATGGGTTACAAACAAAGTACTCTATGCTTTCTGGCCTGTGACTGCAACAAAGGATTAAGCCATTGGAGGCATCAATGAGCTCTATAATATCACGGTCCAAATTCTTCTTTAAAAAATTGAAAGAAGGATCTGGAAGGCTGTAGTTTTCGGCTTCCGGTACTTCACGAATTAATTGTGGTTCTTCCATTTGGATATCAACGTTTTTCCAACGGCCACGGTAGTGAAGGAAACCGGGTATACCTTTCTTTGGTAGAAGAACCCGATAACTCTGCTGTTATCGAAGTAATTTGATGTGAATTCTGCCTTTCTTGTTAAATTGAGAAGGCTCTCAGAGGCGCAGCAGAACTTGGGGACGATTTTGGGTGGCAAACGCGTTAGGATTTCAAGAACGACGTCGTTTTTTTCTGGGATTTTTGAGAAAATCTCAGAAAGAACGTTGATATCTTCGTCCTGGTTATTTGATATCAATGAAGTCTCATGGTCTTGGGAACAAGTTTCTTCTGCTGTTGGTTGAGGCCGAATCTCCATTCTCTGCTTTCTTGTTCCGGAAATCATAAATTCCTTCTCGTATGAGCTTAATCTCAATCTGAAGAAACGCGGATTAAAGGTGGCCTTTTGCTTTCAAACTAGAGTTTGAGGAAAGAGAGAGAAGAGACAGTGACTGAAAGACCAGATGGTAAGTCACGCTCGGCTCCTAACTCCTATCTGCTAATCCTTGGCAAACAAGTCTTGAGTGGACGCAAGTGTGGGCCGGGGTGAGTCGGTCAACATCGAAACCAAAAGACAGGATATCATTCCCCTCACGACTGTCTGTTTTATTAAGGATATATTCTTTATGTAGTAGATCACTTTGCTTAAATAATTATTTTTTTAAAAAAAATAATTATTTTTGAATTTTATTATTATATAGAAATGCATAATTTTGGAAAAAAATATGTACTGAGAATAAAACTCATAATTATCATGGAACTTTAATTTTTTTAAAATTTAAAATAATGATTTTAAAAATCTTACTATGAAAGATTTAAGATTTAAGTAATTTTATATTCATTGAGCTGTTCAGAGATGACTACCATAAGTATATTAAATTAGCTGGATATGAAACTAAAACTGAAATGATGCGAATTGACCATATAAATTCGTTAAAAATATGTCTTCTTTGTTGAATGCCAAATTAATAAAATCATAGAGTTGCACACTATAATAACTATTAGCTATGACTCAGTTAGTAAATTGAGTTTTATGTGATGTGAATCTTAAAATAAGATTAGGAGTTTAAATCTCGTTAAAAACATTAATTACCAAAGCATGCCAAAATTTGAGCAAAAATTAATTTCATACAAAAATTGTGAGGACCACTTAGTGAAAAACTAAAAAATAAATCATTAATAAATATGATATTTAAATATACAAAATCATACTTAGACTAAGACAAAGGATAAAAAAAAGGGAGACTCTAATTTATTTTCACAAATTAAATATTATCAACTAATTTTTACTTATAAATTGATGATATAATAACTAGCTTTTAAACTTATGAGTAATTACCAAACATATAAGACTTTAAAAGTAGCTCTACTAAAATTAATTTATTTGTTGAGTTTGTAAAATACCCAAGTATAAAGTTGTTTTTATATATGATTACCTTAAACTTTTCTTAGTTATACAGTCAATTTTAATTCAAATAGGAAAGAGAATTTTATTGAGCATTGAGCAGACAGAACTTCTTCAATGAACTTGTTTCTAAAAGAATTGAACCTTGACTAGATAGTCACTCGAATAAAAAGATTTATTTATTTATGCACCCATCTCTATTTGATTTTATCATTTAGTATTTTTTAAAATAATTAGTAATAGATGGCCGGAGTTCTTTGCCAATATATTAGCATGAGTACAGTATTTTATTTATGGTTGCTAGATACATGGAAGGTTGTATTCGTGATATCGAATTAATTAAAGATTAAAAGAAGGGCGAGTATTTAGCAAAAGTTACAAGGAAATATAAAGGGCTAGCAAAGGCTACGGAAATGTCCATAAAAGCATATCGGTCCGAATACGCGGTCGTATTCGAGAATCGTGAATGGTTGACTTGAGTTTGACCTGGGGAGTTCTTTTATTCAATAGTTTCCTCCCAAGTGAGATAACATTGCCCACTTCTAATTGGAGTTTTCGTCTTAAATTAGTATTGTTAAGAAGATTTTTAAAAAAGTAAGTCATTTAATCTATGTCAACAGCTTAGAATAATTAATTTTTTTTATAAAATATATATAAAAAATTTGTCAAGAAAAAAATGAAATTGCAACACAGAATAATATATTTTTTTATATAATTAAATTTAAAATTTATTAATTATTTTAAAAAATGAGAAACACTAAATAATTTAATTTTTTTGAGATATTTATAATTATACCAATTGACCTCAACTCTCCAATTGAGAAGGGCAACGGTACCCGGTAGCTTAGTCATCGCCTTCCAGGAAACAGAAAATATGACGGCTTCTGGCTGATAAGTCATAAGACTCATATCCAAACAGGTATGCTTGGGCGTACCGCGTACGTGTGTCTTCCAAGTCCTTATGTAATGTAATGACTCTAATGAGCCCTTTGTTGTTATGATTGGCTCACCAATCCTCGGCAGTCGGCACCCCTTTACTTTACACTCTTGTAATACGCACGTGCCTTTGACCCTTACGACTTATTTTAAGAAGCTTCTGAAAAGTGGCCCTCTGCATACAAGCCCTAATCTTTCTTTCTCGCGCTTCCGAAGCAAGCTACTACACTACTGATCCAACAATTACAGTGACTGTTGCCCATTGGAACCAAGCTCAATCCCCAATCCATATATTCAGGTTTTGCATTCGCTTCTTTGCTTTGCTTTCTATTTTCGTTTCAATGCCTGAATTTCGTTTTCTGGGTTTGATTTGCTTGATCAATTTTGGTAGGGGAGTCTCGTTTGGAACTCGAATTATTGATTTCATGTGTGAAAATAGCCATTTAGATATAAATCATTGCTAGAGCATGTTATTTCTGTTAAATTAGTTGAACTGTGAAAAGAGTAGGTCTTCATCAATTTTACTCTGTGATCGAGAGAATTCTGCTGTGAAATTCTGGAGACTGCAAATAAGTTATAGGATTTGATTTCTTTTAGCTTTATCAATATCTTTATATCTGGGTTTTCGCTCTCTCTTGCCCTCCCTTCAAAATTTTAGTGTTTCAGCTTTTATATCAGCTGGCCTAGTTGACTTTTGTAGCTGAGATTAATGTATTAAGAACGGGCATTAAGGTTTTCAGTTCCAAAATTAGTTTTGAAATTCTGGCTAATTGGGTGTGAGCAAGTCTCTCTTAACCGGATAATATTTTGATTCTAAGTTCTGACTATAGTGACAAACTCAGGAAGCAGGATGCCAGCAACTCGGTATTTTTCGCCAATAGACACGTTAGAGCAAAAATTACAGATTGAAAGGAGGCTTGGGAGCATGAAAGCAAGCAAGTATTTTAATCTCCTCACAAGATTTCTGAGTCTCAAAATGAGCAAATCTGAATTTGATAAGCTCTGCATGGCAACTATAGGGAGAGACAATGTCCATCTTCATAATCATTTCATCAGGTCAATCTTAAAAAAAGCGTGCCTCTCCAAGACACCCCCATCAAGAAAAGGCGTGGTAGAAGGTGCTTTGAGTGTTAAAATGCCAAATGGATATCACAAGGGCAATCTTCAGCTGCTATGCAAAGATTTTCCTCAATCTCCTCGAAGAGGGAGGACTCCAAATTTACGTGATCGCAGATTCAGGGACCGCCCTAGCCCTCTTGGTCCTCATGGGAAGAACCTTGGTATTGCATGTGAAGATTCAGCTCCTAAAATTCACGAGCAGCAGAGTACTACCGATCTACATTCTGTAGGTAGCAGGCCCCCTCTCTCAGTGGAAGATGGGGAGGAGGTTGATCAGGATTCTGGAAGCCCAAGCATTTATAGCAGGAGTCCTGTTAGAGCACCTCTTGGACTTCCCACAAACATTAAAGGAGCACAAAAAGTATGGTGTAATGGATCTGCATCTGCTGCTATCACTAATACCTGTCAAAACATTGGTCAGCTACCTGATACAAGTTCTTTGATGAAAAGGTTGGAGCAGAAGTTGGAAACGGAAGGATTTAAAATCTCAGTTGATTCTGCCGACTTGTTGAATAATGCACTTGATGTTTACCTCAAAAGGTTGATAAAACCCTGTTTGGATTTAGTTGTTTCAAAATCTGTTGACAAATTCAGTTGTCCACTCCAGCATGGTTTCAATGAGTTGCCAGTTAGTAGATATGTTCAGAAGCCAAGAGGGTCTGTTCCTGCATCTATTTCTGATTTTCGGGCTGCAGTAGAGTTAAATCCTGTTATACTTGGAGAAGATTGGCCACTACAATTTGAGAAGGTCTGCTTACGTGCATCAGAAGACTGAACTGAAACAGGTTGTACATTGTACTGGTTCAAGGTATAAATTTGGCTTTTCCTCAAAGTGATTATAGTTATTGGAATTGTCAAATCCATTCCGAATCTGATATTGATCTTGAAGTCGTAAGCCCTGCTGACGTACATATAAGTGGAAAATATGGGAAGTTTTGGATCTGGTGACCATATTGTGTATAGGTTTCAATGCTGACTATTTTAGTTTGGGACTTTATGACATGTCTAATTTTAAAAATATTGACACCTGTAAGAATCCACCTTAGTGAATAGATGGGGATCACTTTCTGCAGATTATTTGTTCATTTTATTAACCATTATCAATAAAGCTTATTTTCAATTTTTTCCAGACCTAAAGTTCTGTTCCTCAATCTTTTGAGTATCAACTGGTCATTTATATTTGGATGTTTCTCTATTTATCTCTGTCATGATTCTTTGGATGTGCGTGGGTTGTGATAAATTAGAGTAGTTTTTCTGAATCAGAAGGTCTTTCATGAAATTGCATCCAGCCTGGCTGATGTCAACCTCTTACTTCGTTTTCATTGCTTGCAAACTGGTCTTTATGTGTGTGAACACTGTACTCCTAGTCCTCGTCTTTGCGGAGGTTGTGTATGCTCAATAGACATGAAGGGAAAGAGAAAAAAAAAAAAAAAAAAAANAAAAAAAAAAAAAAAAAAAAAAAAAAAAAAAAAAAAAAAAAAAAAAAAAGGAAATCCCATAGAAACAACTTCAGCTTTAAATAGTGCAAAGTTAAATTGTAATTAGTACAAAGAATGGTGTTTTTACCTGCTGCTGCTGATGGATATAGTACTGTAAATGCTGTCTACGTAACAGTCTTGTACTTGTTGAGTTTTTTTCATGTGGGATATATAAGTTGATGAAGGTGGTGAGATTCTTTCTGCAAAGGGTTGAATTTCACGCTGCAAACCTGAAAGGTATGGATGCGCTATTAAATTCTTTCATTTAGATACCAATCGCCTAGTTTCCAGTCTTCTGTATACCTTGGTTGTATTTCCATAGGGTTCAGAAAGTTCTCAACCTATTGGCCTTTTGGTTTTAGCTTTCGATGGAAATGTTTATCTGATATAATGATGTTCAAGTGTTTATTGTCTGCCTCTGTCAAAACTAAATGACAACGTTATAGATGTCTCATTAAACACCAGAGTACAGATAGGGGAGGAAAATTGCTTGCATTGGAGAACTAACCACTAGGTATTATACAAGAAGGTTATGGACCTATGGTCATGCTGAGGTACCTATGTAGCTGCATTTTTGTCAAATGAGAATTGTGAAGGTCAATTAAATTTCAGCATTTTCACTGAGAAGATGAGTGGCAAGAATCATGCTAGTCCTACCCTGTAGATGGGTAACTCGGAAAGCACATGGGTTTTAAATATTGTTAGACTTAATTTTGCTCATCCATCTTAAACATTGAGACTGACAAGTAAAAGTGGATTTTATGGTTGGCTTTGTATTAGTTAATGGTTCTTCCTTATTTTTTTTTATCTTTTATGTTTTTAGGTGTACATAATTGCTAATGTCTTTGCAGTTAGCAAGGTTTGCTGATTCCAGCGTCTTTGCAATAATCCTCTTCAGTATATTGTGAAGTGATGAGCTATTGATGCGGAAAATGGCGCTCAAGTGAGAAAACCTGTTATCTTAGTCCACTTATTTTAAACAATAGACTATTCAGTTTCTCTTGATGATAATGCATATTTACCAGCTATTTCATGTCTCTTACCAAGTTGTGTACTGTGTCTTTTGCCACTTTCCCCTGGAGTATTTGCTTGCTGATTTTTTTGTTAAGCTTCACTAATGGTATTTAATATTAGTGAAAGGGCATGGCCTTTGCCCTTCCTGTTCTATAAGCTTTTCCTTGCATATTTCTCTTGCTTTATGTTGCTATCAATCAAATTCTGAATTCTTAGATGATATTGTGGAATAGCCTCAACTCAAAGTGAATCTTCAACTAGGGGGAAAACTAAAAGAACGGTAAAATATTTAACTGCTCTTTGGTTTGCTTTTCAACCTTCTTCTTTACCTCTTCTGTTTCCATGTTAATGTGGCTTGTAGAAAATATAGCATCAGGAGATTAAACTTCATAGACTGCAGCTATTGATATAAATTGCTTCATTATGATCATAGGCAGTTAAAGTTGTTATGCTTCTTTATTATTTATAGAATTTTCTGATACATACGTAAACTCAAGCTGGTAAAGTTTTGGATTGTATTATAGTTTCCAAATATTGAGGACGAAGGGCAGCAGCATTACTGCAAAGGTAAGCTATCCAACATAGTTTTGAAATTGATTGCAATGTTAATAAAACATATGCGGTCAACAAACTCTATAGGTATGCAATTGCCTTGTTAAGACTATTCTCTCTGTCTCTGTCTCTGTTAATAAAACATATGCGGTCAATAATTTGTTCATTATCATATCTAACTTTCACATAAAAGATTCCTTCACACTTGCTTTTTTATTTTGTTGTGTTCTACCTGTAAATGTTTTCTTTACGCTTGTCGCTCCCACATTAATGTTTTGCTTGATGGCCTACATAATTGCTTCATTATGATAAATGCATTTCAAGTTGCTATGTTTTTTTAATTATATCAGGAATTATTTTTTAATAATATGTCGGTTAACTTTTGCATTGCATTATTATATAGTGAGAGGGGGAACATTACAGAGAAGAACTAAAGGTAAGCTTGGGACCGTGATTGTGAAATGGATTGCAATCTTAATAATACATATACCGTCAGCAAACTTGAAAGGTCACCTGCTCTTTTTGTTTGTTATGCTGTTTTCCATGTGGGGAAACAAGTTGATTTATCTCAAACGAACAAACGCAGCAAATACTTTTCTAAAGAAAGGAGGAGGAATCATACTAGTTTATTCTCTGTTGAGAAAATCTAAATTAAACATCAAAACTCACATGTGCGTTAAACTATTCCCTTACTTATTCTGTAATAATCTCGTTATTAATAATAAATCCCTCCCCCTTTTGCACTTTTTTTGTCCTCTTTTACTTTCCAATTCTAACTTGCACTCCCAACATGATTCATGAATTATTCACTGTGTCTGGTCAATTAAGCACATCACATCTGGTACGAATGTTCCCATTCTTTGCATTCTTGATCCCCACTCGGCCCAGCTTAGTAATGGCAGCGATGAAGTTGGCGTGGAAGGTTTTACTATTACTGGCAAACGCATTTACTGCGGGTTTGGATCTTGGGTCGGTAAAGAGGACCTGGTCCGAAGAGAACAGGCCCTTACCCTGGAGAAGGTTCTTGTAATAAGCATTGTCAAATGCACGCGGAGTGGTTGGGTCCATGTCGATGGCTATCCTCGGATCCACCTTCCTCGGGCACATCGACTGTAGCCGGGTTGCGTATAGTTTGTCCAATGTAGGGTCCACTGGACTTCGACGGCTGAAATCGTAGATTCTATTCGCAAACCTGGTGCAATGGGAGAATCCAACGGTGTGAGCACCTGCAAAACGACAACACCTCGTTGATCAGAATACCCAAAACGACAATCACACGGTTCAGCTTTGTAGCTGGTTTTTTTGCAAGTGCATGCAGCTCCAAGGCTTCAAGCTTTATAATTTTCTATATTATATGCTCTCACCAAGTTTCTATTAGCTTATTGATCTCAATATTATACTTTTATAATTTATTTACATTATTATTACACTTTTTAATTAATTTATTTAAATATTATAATTTTTAAAAATTAAAAATTTAAAAAAAATNAATTAAATCTACGTAATAGACTCTATTAAACACGCGCAGCTGTCAACTGACATGTCTTCACTAAGACACGCTAGCTCCATGCTCAGTTCATCACTCCTTTTTTGTGCTCTCACCATTTTTTTAATACTTTTGCTAACACCAAACTTAACCATACACCTCAAACACCCTATCTAAGACTTTTATATATAGGGCTGGGCCTTAAACCGGGTATTAGAAAAAAGTAAAGAAAGTAAAGTGGTGAAAGAATGAAAAGGTTGAACACGTAAGTTGATAGTTAGCGTGTTTGGTGAGACCCATTATACAGATTTAAATTTTTTTTTTAGTTTTTAATTTTTAAAAAATTGTAATATTTAAATAAATAAATTAAAAAATATAATAATTATGTAAATAAATTATTAAAGTGTAATATTGAAGTGAATGAACCGACCATATTCCAATTATAATCACAAGGGAACAGAGAGAATTTTTTATGGGTCCCAATATGATTTATTTGGGTAGAATCCTATGATTGGTTAGTGTCATGCACGCGCGCCATACCTGAGAGGGCGATCATGTCCGTTTGAGTGAGCCCGTTGGAAGCAAACAGGGAATTGAGTTTGTTCAAATTAAAATTAGGCGCAGGGAGCCTCCCGTTTACATTTGAAGCCTTTGAGACTAACCCATCAAATCTTCCTAATTCAACGGCATAGGAAGGTCCACCAGCCTGTGCATGTAAATTGCATTATCTCAATTAATAAATTGGTTTCATATTCACAGAGAAACAGACACTCGAATGAAAATGACTTAAGGGTGAAGATTGAGCAAGTTCACAAACCAGAGCAATAACATCCCGAGTTGCCAGGGCAAGAATATCAGCGCATGAGACCTTGTTTTTGCACTGCGGGACAGAATCCACAGCTTCTTTGGCTTTAATCACTGTGTCAAACCCATCACCGGCCAATGACAGATTGTCAGGGTGATCCTTCTCTGCTTTGTTGTTTGGTGTGGATTGTATTATTACTGAAGCATCACAACCCTGTAATGTAGCTAGCCACAATGGACTTAGAATTTGAATTCAACAAAAAAATAAATAAATAAATAAATATTTTCTCTATGTGGGTTGTTAATTACATTAGAATTAAAGCTAATGGTTACCTGGACAAAGCAATCATGGAAGAAGAGACGAAGGGTTGCAGGAACAGTGACAAACGTTTGCTGAAATTTCTTTCGAACTGCTTGTCTAACGATGTTTTCGACATTAGGACAAGTTTTGGCATAGTGGTGTCTACTTAGCTGCGCAGAAGTGAAATATGGATAAAGACAGAGACTTAATGAGAGTGACCAGAGAAGTATAAGACTGCAGCGACCCATTTTCTGTTTTTCTGAGTGGGGGATAAAGGGGCACTCGAAAATGCAGAGGTTTTTGGTTGCAAAGTGGGAGAGAATGATGCTTTAAGTAGAAAAGTAGGAGGGGGCTTATATCAATCAAATTGGCGTAGTCACGGGCCAGTTGTATTAGAATCTTTTCAACTTTTTTACAGCAAATAAAGCGCATTTTGTATAATAATAATAATAATAATAATAATAAAAATAAGAGCAAAACTCTTTTTTTAATATTTGAAAAATATAAAAAATGATAAATTCGTCCTCTAAAAATTTTGGTGACAAATTAATCATTAAATTATTATTCCGTCGAATAAATTAGTCCTCTCCGATAGGATCTCGTTAGTGACATTTAAAGACTAATTTGTCTGACGAAATAATAATTCAATGATCAATTTGTCACCAAAAATTTTTAAAAGACAAATTTGTCCGTCATTACATTTTTCTAGTACTAAAAAATGATTTTACTCTAATAATAATATAAGAATGGTACAATTAGAAAGGGACATGATTGCTCTGTCAATGGCCGCTTTCGTCTCTTCCATATAATCTCTAATACTTGTCCAAATGGTTTGAGTAGGGATTGAATCGGGCCAAGTTTGAACCCCAATTTCCAGAAAGAGGTGGACCATGTTAGGAGAATGTCTAGAGTGAGAAAAAGAAACAGAGACCAGACCACGGGGCTGCTAAAATGGCGCACAACAAGAATATAGAGTGGCATGCACGTTAAGGTTACTTTCCTTGAGCCTCCGTAGCAGAAAAAAGAGTGTACTTTTCCCAGTTTGGTTGCTTGAGGGACCCAAAAAATGTTACAGATAAATTGGGGTCGAAATATGTACTGAAATTTTGGATAAATAAGCAAAATCTGTAATTAGAAGAAGCAGATGATAGTATCCACTTTGAGCCTTGAGTAGCAGAGGGACCATACCAGGCTTATCAGAAAATTATTTACACAAGTTAGTTTGACTGTTTAAGTGTTAAGAAATTGGACCACGTTAGGTATTTTAAAATACTACCATATGATTAAAGAAAATAAGGGGAAATTTGTTGTGAGAAAAGACATGAGATCATCATGAGCTTGTATAAATTAAAGAGAGTTCTCTTCAATTTTTTCAATAGCTAAACCATTAGAATCCAATGAACCTTAATTAATGGACATATACAAACAAAGACTGGAAGTCAAATACTTTCAATAACGAACAAATGGAGGGAATATCCTTAATCATATAATTTGTCACTCTACTTTCAAGACTCGAGAGAAATATTTTTATGTTGTGTTTTCAGTTAAGTTCTGGTTTGAATAATATAGCTAGTATCTCATCTGTCGGTGATTTGTATTTTATACCCATTTGTACTTGTAAGTGATTTTAATTTTAGCCATTTGACATAGGCATAGGTTTATGACTCATAACTACTGGTGATGGCAAACACTGCACATGTCAATAAAACCAAAAAATATATTATCCACAAAAGATATTATAAGAAATGTAACATAAAAAATAAAAAGAAAATGTCAAGTCAAGTAAAGGATGCTGATGATTCAAAGAATGTGAGGGAGGATGCTTGCCAGCTTCTGAATCCCGCATTGCCTAGTTGATTAGTGATTCAAAAAGGAAAGCCATTGCCTACATTTATTATTGGCTGCTCACGCACGTAATCTCTTGTTAACATCGTCTCTGACTTTTCCACCCTCCTTTTCCCTCCCTCCTTTTTCCTCCCTCCTTTTCCCTTTTCCCCCTCTCAAACATGACTGCTTTAATGGATTCTATTGTTAGGTGTTAAGTTCTTATCCTGTGTGGGGCAAGTTGTTACCAGTATCAACGTCTAACTTCTTCAGTTTCTTACAACTTTTTCATGTATTGCTTCTCTCTTTTTCTAGTCGTTGGTTTACAGTAGTAACAAATCTGAGTTTCATTCAGGAAACAAGAAGAGGCTCCTAAAAAAAAGATGTTCGTCAATAATGACATAAATAAAAAGCGTTGGACTTTTATTTCTTAATAGTGATGTGCCTTATCAATCTTTTCAACTCTGAAAGACTAAAAAAATATAATTTTATAAAATATTTATGTAAAAGAGATAATTTAAAAATTATTTATCAATTTTTTGAATAATTTTAATTAAATTATTAATAAATATATAGAGAAAATGATCATACTACTTTGTAAATAATATAACTTTAATGGTCACCTTATTTTGAAGTAGCATGAAGTAGAGTCACGCTACTTCTTTATTTTAAAGTAGAGTCATGTTAGCGTAATTTATATTATCTGTGTTTCATGAATAAAATAATTTAAAATATACAATTTTAGTAAATAATTTGCATAATGCTCCATTTTAATAAATAATTTACTCGAAAATGATATGATTTAATTGATTTTTTCATATCTTTAGACATATTCTCTAATTATTGAATGCATTTTATATTTTTGAATATGATCGGTATGAGTATTTCTAGAAGTAATTTCTATAAATCAGAAGCTGTTAATTCTAGTACTTTTAGGTATAGCTGGGATTCTCCGCATTCAGAAATATAGCAATTGTAGGTTGGAGGACATCTGGACATGTGTCCAGGAAAAGAGGCATCTTTAATACTTTATGCAAGTGAATTGAGCAATGTCTTAAATAGACAGGGAAAAAAGGCAATATAATTTATATATTTTATTTTTTGATGTTTGAAGAATTTTCCACCATGATTGTGACTTGTTAAATTTAAACAGCATTATCGTTGTAGCACTTCAATTGATGTAAAGTGGGTAAAGAAGATAGAGAAAAGGTCCAATATTATTAATGAGTGTTGATTTTGGCTTATTGGATATATGAAAAAAACTTCAGTTAAGGATCATTTATTTTCAATGACTTCTGAACAAAAGCAATAAATATAGTGTACTCATATTAGTTGATTGATTTATTTTAGAAATTAATAGTACTTTTGATAATGTTGGGTACTTAGGTTGGACAAAATAATGTGTAAATTATGAAAAAGAAAATAAGGGGGTGTGGAGTCAGCACGATTTTGCCAGCTATAGTGTCGTATCAATTTCAATGTTGACAAAATCTACAATTATAAAGCGTTCTATTACAGAATCATAATATTGAGGCTTGAACAATCATGATTGTCTCCTCCTTTAGTAGATAAATTCAAATTGTGATGGAATTTTCACAATGAATGATCAATGTAGCATGCTAAAATAGTTAACAGTATCTGAAAGTAACGCGCACACTGAGCTCAGCTGTATTCAAGTCAATTAGTCAAATACATTAACGACCTTTGGGCTTTGGCTTCTATTCTACTATGTTCCTGTCTTTTACTCCTCCTCGTTCCGTTATAAATAGGCCCAACGATCTATATTGGTTTTTAATTCTGAACCCAAGACCCATTGCTCACGAAAAAGTCAACCATGTGCTGGGCTTTCCCTCTTCCTCCTCATCATCATTTTTATAGTTACTTAGTCTCAGGCTATTTCACATTATATACACATAATAATATTTAAATTTAACTAAATTCATTTAAGTTTATTTTGTATTACTTAGAAAGGTTTTCTCTTTAATTAAGTTGCATAATTCGTATATAACCTTAATAATTTGAGTAATAGTTTATCTCATTGATTCATCAACAACTTTAAGACATTTTCTATTTTTGGATACTGCATAAGTTAATATTATGAAAATAAAACTAATATGTTATTCCTAAAAAAATAATATAATTTTCATTTTGATTTTTCTCAATTTAGTTATTCCATAGTCCATTCAACGTTATGTAGACATAGAATTAAAGTTAAGAAAATTAAGGTTGAAGTCTTAGATTTTAATTCATATTTTTCTGCTAGATGGTGATGTAATTGGGGTTGTTTTGCCCTGCATTATTCCTGTTTAGTCATTTCTCTGTTTTGGGCTTAGGCCCCGTTTCACTGCTAAAAAAAAAACATTTTTTTTTAATATTCCTAGTTAAAAAATATAATTTTGTCTATTTAATAAAAAAGAATTAAAGCATAAAGAACTAAAGAAGATAAGACATATATATGAAGACCAAATTGAAACATTTAAATGACTTAATTGAGAATATTAGATTAAAGAACTAATTTGAGAAATATTTTTATATGGACCAAACTATTAGTTTTTCTCATCAATGATCCATCTAAAACCCTTGTCGCCATTAATCACTTTCCTAAAGTGAAAGTTCAGTCTACTTATACCATGTGTTGAAATTTTAATTTAATTGAGAAAGTGGGAGCGAAAAAATTTGATTTCCTAACCACTTGGTCAAAGAAGTTCTGATACTATGTCAAAAATTGATTCAATCTAAAAGCTTAAACTGTTAAGTGAAAGCCCATGAATGATTTTATATTCTATAATTAGTGTGTTCTTTATAACAGCTTAATTTGATGTTCTCTAATTCGAGTCATTAGTGTTCTTTAGTAATTTTCCCAAGTCAAAAGTGCAGCATCGGAATATGGTGGAGTCCTGTCAGCGATGCTAGATCATGTGCCAGATTCTACAGTCTAACTTATAACCAGCCCAAAAAAAGGAGAAAAGAAAAGACATTGATTTTGAGGAACCTTCTCCATGCTGAGTCAAATTTGGGAGGTCCATGAATGCTCATATTCCATATAAGACACCCAGTCAAGACTTGAGCTTCTCTCCAGTTTCTCTTGTGTTGGTAACGTACGTCAATCAAGTCTGTTTGTCTCTCAAATATAACATGGTGGGAGCAGAACTCTCTTATGACACACAACGAGCAGTACTCCCTTTATCTCTCTCTTCATTGAAGAATCATGTCAATGTAACAAAGATAATGTCACAAAAAGGTGTGGCTAAGGTGCTAGCAGAGAAAGTGGGATAATGAGGAATGAACCAATGGAGGGAGGTGAAGGATTTAATATATAAAACTCTGCATGTGGAAAGAGCTAGCGTCCAAAGAGATGTACCGCGATTTTTATTTAATTTGCTCCACATTGACATTGATAACGATGTTCGTGGGGTGACCACTAAATGCTACGTTTCTCTGCCTTATATGCACATATAATATCCTTGTGGACCATGGTGACGTGCTTAATTAAGCATAGTTTGTTAAGTTAGGTAAAGGATGATATCTCAGACTCAAAGTTGAAAGGTAAGTTAAGTTTTCCACCACAGGTAGCTGATAGCACAAGGGAAGTTGGCAATAAGATATATGAACTTCAATTTTTTTACCCCAAGTATATGGAAAAATATATTAAAAATTAAATAGATGTAGAGTTTAATATTTAGTGGAAGTTTGAGTGACTAATTGTATAATGGTTCCATTTTCTCTCTCTTATGATTTTTATAATATAATTTATTTTTCTATTGCAAAGTTTAATTTAATCTTTATTATTCACATAAAAAAATTAATCTTTGTTATGATAATTAAGAGACAGGCTTTTAAAACTGTAGACTATTATTCAATAATTTGTATATTATCAAATATAAACTGCAACAATTATTTTAGAGGAATGGAATTCTCAATTTCTGCAAATATATTTTTTATTCAGTCCGGAGAAAGCAGGTTGTGTTTTGTGGAGTTGTCGTCGTCCTTTTTGTTTGTTAATTTGTTTAGGTACTTATATCAGTTATTAATCCTATCCTTCTAAATCCCATAGTGTGTGTATGTATATATTTGTCGAGAAGACTATAGTATTACTATATATATATTAGATGCTGGGTACATTGACAGGGTCATCGTAAGGATAGTGCTTTATTCATATTAATCTTTTTAGTCATGCATGCTAGCCAACTCTTATCAAGAAAATAAAAGAAGCTCTTCATTAATTAAGGTGCATCTATATATATACATTTACAAGACATTATTGATGTGTACAGCCTAACGTCCTTATCACCAACCCAAGTAATTCTTTGATTCTTTTTTGGACCTGTAATGGTGGTACATGGTACTTTCTCAAGTTGAGCATCCATTATCGTAGAATTTAGCACCATCTATTCAATGATCTTAGTTGCTTAGGCCCTCCACTTTACCTTGTGTTACTGCAATCCTGAAAGTCTAAGTTGAAGGACAAATGAAGCATTTAAAAGCTTCTCAACCATTTATTTCTTCAGTCTCATCTGTTTTGTCATAAAAAAACAGAAGGAAGAAAATGAGAACTGCTCCGCTTTAATTAATATATATTAGTAACGTACTGGCTCACTGAACAACATCTTAGGCGACCCTGTTTGTTTCTCGAGAATTAGGGGCAAAAAGTGATCACCAGGCATAGTTTCATCTTTCATGGCTGTATATGTAGGGTGCTAAAAGAATATCATTGCTTAACCATTTTCTTTTTGAGGGGGGGATTATGTTTTAAGTTTAACCATGAGGATCATCTTATATATATGTTCATTTTCAGTTTTTTTTTTTTTTTTTTGGATATTTTGTGTGTTAGGATAACTGAATAATCTCTAATTTTCTAATGGAGGATAAATATATTGCCATGCGGGGGGAGCATATCTATTTTTACGTATTACATGTTTGTGTTTAGGAAGTCCTCAGCATGAACTATACTTGTATAGAGGATATATAATAACCCACAAGCTACCCAGGGACAGGGAGAGATGAGCACCACGTGTGAGTCCACTTACTCACAAACTTTCTTTTTGGGTCATAGAAAAAATGAGAAATAATAGAAAAAAGATTCCTTCGGTTGTCATCATCATTATTGTTTGCTGATTTCTAAGACTAATTAATTTAGATTGATTGTTACTTGATCTCTGTCTTAGTTTAATCTCTCATAATCATAAGAATCAATCTATCGGGACACATGTATCTAGCCCTAATTTTACACAATTATGTGATATTTTATTTTTGACAATACTTCTCTAACATGTATCCGATATTTATCTATCTTATATATTTATTCTCGTTAGTTCAAATCTTTTCGCTTTTTTGAAAATCAGTAGCCCATTTTTAAATGATTTCCTAACTTAAAATTAGGAGATATTTTTTGTTACTGCAGATTATCTGAAAAGGAAAATCAAAATTGATCTCCATTTTATATAATTATATTTTTTAAATTATAACATCTTATATACTCGGAAAGACAATCCTCTAAATTTTGGTTGCTATGATACTATTTATTTTTATATGATGTATTCATTCTTTCTTTACTAAAATCTTAATTACATTTATTATTCAAAAAAAACTTAACTACATTAAANTTTTTTTTTTTTGTAGGATTAGGCATGTGCTACTCAACTAACTAAGATACAAAATTTTACCGTTTAGCCCAAAGTTTTGACAATATTGTTTTCCCTCCTCGTTTTTTCTTCTCATTTTGTTTCCCTTGGAATAATCCAATTCAAGTGGGACCGAAGAACAACGCGGGCCCGTAGCTCAGCCTTTTCAGCAAACCCAAAGGACCCACCGCCCCATACGAATGCACCTTCCAGCCCCGGCAACGCGTGCTTCTATGTCCATCTCTTTCTCTCTCTCTGGGTCTTCTTTTTTAAAATTTTTTAACACTTCCTGCATTGTATAATTTAGATTCTTGAGAGAGAAAGAGAAAGAGCCGCTCAACCTAACAAGCATGTGGTCATCTTGATAAGGGACAGCGGACATGGATCTAATCTGTAGACTGTATTATACTTGTTCCAATATCGTTAGTTAGCGCTACAATCTTCATCTTTTTCTGCTAATACTAAGCACCAGTGCAAATGTTTTCATTGAATCTAAATAGCCCATGTTTTGAAAATGAATGATGGCCTTGGATATTTCCCTGCTTAATCCAACTAAAGTAAAAGGAAATTTCACCGCAAAAAGAAAAAAAAAAAAAAAAAAANAAAAAAAAAAAAAAAAAAAAAAAAAGCAAAAGGAAATTTAGTTAGCCTTATTTTTATCATATACCTGAATGCATATAAGCTGCTTGTAATTATGTCTAAAGGACAGTATGTACATTTCTTGTTCTCAGTGGTCCACTATCCCATTGATAGTCGGGGTTCATTTTCACAAAACTTCCCACACATGGCCAGGTAACGGCCATAATCATTATGCTGGGTCTTCATTGCGAGTGATGCTAAAATCCCATATACCCAACAATTTACACCTATCTTGTACAGGTACAAAGCATCCAAAATTCTCTCTTGCTCTATCAATGTAATAGAATACAATATAAAATAAAAACCCATGATTTTTTTGTCCCCTATATATGTGTGAAAACTTAGAATTTCTCTTCTAAGTATTGGATTTGAGATTCGTGGTGAGTCTTAGTTTGGATCGTTCCAAGAGGTACCCCCTTATCGTACGGTCAAGATCTATTGGTCGGCGGCAGAAGAGATGCCACCTCAAGCTCCTTCATATAGGCACGCTTCAATTATATTGCAATATAATGTGCAAGTTATAATTGAGACAACTCTTATGTGATATAGGATTTTTAGGTGCATGTGATTTACCTCAGCTGGTTAAGCTGTTTTGTTGATGATTTGTCTTGAGTAAACCAAGGCCTTGTGATCCTCAACAATTATATAAATGTGAACAATACTATTATAATATATGTATTTGTTATTACAGTTAATTTAATATATCTGCATTGCTGGACCTGTCGCAGGCATCTCTTTCACAAAACTTCAATCGCATTGGTCAAGGCACTGGGATTTGTTTGGCATGCCTCAAACCTCATGCAATAGCACTTTGGGCTCTGTGAGTGTCTTTGCGAGAGAATCTTATATTCTTCAACAGTTCTTTTATGTTTAATCTCCAGCAGTATATAGTATATACTGACGAGCCCTGATGGGGAATGTGAGAACAGTCTCTTTCTCAACTGAACAAAATTGTCGCTGAAGTTAGGGGTGAGAGGAGGAACTACTTGCCTTTCCTTGAAGGTGCTCCTTCTGTTTTGCTGTCTTCTTGTTCCGAACAGAGATTCTGCTATCCTCTGCTCGTTGAAGACTCACAGGTTAGAAACTTTGCTTGCAACTTTTTGCTGTTGAAATTTAGTAGACTTGTATTTTTCTGTTACATCTGGTTCTAGGAAGTCTCTCTTGAAGTTAATCCAATTCATGTTGATAAGAATTTCTGCATCATATTCGTGTCAAATTTTACGAGTTGATTTTGAAACTGGTTTCCGCCTCTTCCCCTTTGGCCTGCATAATCTCTATGAACTTACCTACGTCATTAACTTCTGTATATTCATAACTTAAATGAGCATGCAACTTAAAAGTACTGCTTGCTACTTGCATAGATTTCCAATTAAGCCGTAAAGATGATATGTTGATGTTTGGAATTTATATCATGCCATTGGTGCGATAATTCAATGTTGGGTGGCTATCTTAGATTGTAGGTTGAGTATAGACTATAGAATACGCATAAAAATTTCTGAGAGGTGAAAGTCTGCTGGCTCACATATCAGGAATACAGTTTGGCGTCATGCCAGACATATTATGAGATCCTTAAAACATTCTAGATACTTTTAATCGTAACAAATAAGCATTGCCTCAATCCTTCATTAATTTAAACTCCTCGAGTACCAGAAAATGGCAATAACTTCAGGTAGCGGAAACCATGAAAAGAGAGAAAAGGAGGGGAGGAAGTGCAAGGGTTAAAATTCTCTTTTAATTGCTCTCTATATGGCTGTAACTCTAATAATGATGTTACTTCAAGCATTTTTTATACCGGGTATGTGAAACGAAAAGAAAATATTGCCTTGAATATGTATTTAAATTCAAGCAATTGGAAGGCTAATTATATATATATATATATATATAAGGTATTATTATGGCAAGAAAATTCAACACATAAAGGTGTGGGTGATAATTTTGTTGGAGTTCATTCAATTGTGGTCCAAAATTTTGGATGTAGAGCAAGGAAGGGAGCAGACAAATTATACTAAAAGGCAGTTGATGTCATCATTTTGTACGAGTGTTTCAAGGCCATTACAGCAATGCTTTTCTTGCACCACTCTCTTTTCCATGTAAACAACTTTTCATTGATCAAGTACATTATAAGTTAAAATTTTCCTCATTCCACAGTAAGTGATAAGAAGGAGTATCTGAAGCGCTATGCGATGAAGATGTACATCTGAACTCAAATTTCCAAGCAACAAGAGTCAACTGTTTATCGTTGGTACAAGAGTAGTTCACCGTTGCAGACGCTAAAAAGGCAGCGATGGACAAGCTTATTAAGCCATATGACAAAGAATACATGAGGATAGCCATGCTGAAACATGAAGAAACTTTCCAAGAGCAGGTACTTTTTCTTTTCCTTTGTTCCTTTGAGTTGTTCATCCTCGACCAGCATTAATGGAGCCTGATACCCTGAATTATTTAACAGGTATATGAACTTCATCGTTTGTATCGGATCCAGAAGATATTAATGAAAAATATGGAAAACAG
This sequence comes from Cercis canadensis, assembly GCA_003255065.1. NCBI lineage: Eukaryota > Viridiplantae > Streptophyta > Magnoliopsida > Fabales > Fabaceae > Cercis > Cercis canadensis. The sequence goes on from QAOA01004423.1 coordinate 413,127, forward strand.
CAGAAGTATTGAACTAAACCAACGGGGATGGAACTTCAAGAATGCGATTAATATGAGTCAAACTAATCATCATAATAGTGCACAGCAAAAGCCTCAAATCAAGTTTGATCTTGAACAGCCGGCAGATGAGAACATAGCAGAATCAGATGGTGATGGAGTGCTAGAGATCATAGATGAGACAAAGATAGAGCTGACACTAGGCCCCTCAAGTTACATCCGTAGGAAGAAAGTTGAGACACCACTAACTTCAGATTCTGGACATAGTTTTTCTTCCTCTTCTACTGGATCAAGCCATATAAACAAGACAAGTTCCAGGAACCAGCGCAGCAGCGATACGAGAAGAGAAGAATTAAGTGGAGGCTTAATAGGCCTTGTCCAGGTGCCGGATTCAACCTCAGGGTATCGAAGTGAAATTAGAAACAATTTTGATATTGAAGAACAATCAAGGCAAGAGAGATTAAAACAGCCACCTTGGCTTTTCCAAGTGCTGAGCCTGAACATGACTTAGAATTTAACAAAATCTAAGGTCAATCTCATATATTTTTCAACTGCTGTTTAAGACTAACTCTGTGAATGATGTTTGTGGGGAAAGTGTGGTGGGTTGTGATGAGTCTTGTATAAAGATTACTTGTTTCCCCAGTGCCCGATCCCATAACGCTTCAGATGCCACAAGTGACTGATATTTCTGTGGTCTCGCGATCAGTCACATTTACATCATAATCGTTGCCACTAAAGCCATGAAAATAATCCTTTTATTGATTATGGTGGACACCCTTGTCTATAAGCTTATTAAATCCATTGTAATAGTTTAGTCCTCTGTCTCTAAGTCAGTGAGATGTTCCATTTTCTTTTGTTTCTTAAACCATGTAAGTTACTTCCCAGTTCCCACCATGCAATTCATCCTTTCAACGAAGCAATTCTACAGAGTATTTCCAAGATATGAATTCGTCTACCCTTAGCCCTAACATAGAGTTAAGGGTTTCGCACAGTTCATCTCTCTAAAACAATTGAACTCAGGCAGCTATAGTTACTCTTTCTTGGAAACTAATCCTGCCGCTGCAGTTCATACTCATAGTAGCCTTTTACCAATTGCTTTGCTTTCATAAGAAACAAACCTCTAGTTAGTGAAGCTGCTTCTGTCCACATCTTCGTATACATCGAGAGAAAATTTATTTGAAGCTTTTCAGCCCCCACTTCAATTGTGTGGGCTCAATGAACTGTAGTTGCTGGTGAGGGATGAATGAAGGGAGAAAACATTTGTTAACATACTATCTCTTCCAAAAGCATTTTAAAATGTTGATAGTCGACTTTTCTTTTTTCTTTAGTCTAATTTAATTTCCACCCATCATTCACAAACTTTATAACCACCAAGAAGTTGGACGTGTGGTTCCTGTCTGCCATCAGATAGTTTCCCTAGCAAATACTTAACATCTTTTAGCAAGTTCAGGTAAAGTCTTTCCCAAAATATGTATAACTTAATGCATTTAGGGCCTTAAGAACATTCATGACTTGAAAACAAACCATGATCTCCTTGCTTATTTGATGATTAGGCTCAAACATCAAGACAGACACTGCTAGGCTGTCACTTGAACTATTATTCTTACCTTTCTAAAAGCTTTTTCCGAAAGGACTCAATAATTTAAAGATAGACCCCACTAACTGCTGTAATCAGATGTGGTTGTGTTGGGTTTCATATTTTTAGAAGATCTAGTTTCACTGTAATAAAACCAGCTGACCCACCCAACACGTACGCAAATCTGATATGATAGTGCTCCAAAGCTTCCAATCATATTTGCACCATAATTCTTGGCTCATTGTTGAAATTGTAAGAAAGAAACAGATTATTTACCTTCGTCTCTTTCTCCTTGCTAGCAAAGAATTCTAAATATTGAATTTTATGGGGCTGTTATAATAACTTTACAGATTATTTTCAGCTAGAAGCTATGACAGTAATAGATATAGAAGAATAATTAATGTATCTGAGACTGAGATTATGACTTCAGTCCAAGTAACCAGTAAAATTCAATTTTATTTTTCACCATCCTTTACAATATAGTTCTCAATGAAAGGATCATGATGGAATAATGTACACGAGCATCACACATATGAAGTATAAGTAGGAAAAACTAGTCCTATTTTCCAGTGGAGACCAGGAAAGGTCACTGGTCTCAAGATATGGAGTGGCGTCGGTTTTTACTGGATTTGTTACGGCCTTTGGCATTTGGGGCCATGATACCATCAGCACGTAGAAAAGGAGAAATCCTCCCAAGCTTTTTGGACAGTGAGTTTATGAATGATTTTCGAGGAAGAGGAGGCTTATCTGCAGAAGGTGACGCACTTACAACTGGACTGCTAACTGTTGATTTAATTGCGGACGTTTCAATCTCTTTTAGTTTCATCTTCAATTTCACTAGCTCTAGTTTTAAGTCCTCATTTTCTCTTCTTAAGCTGGAGAGCTCACTTGAAACTGGATGAAGATCAGCACTGAACACATTCAGCTTAGAAGGAATTGAAGGACAGTCCCCACCTACACTGCCATTCATGGCATCTCGAAGACGTTGCTGTTCATAGTAGAGGACTTGAACCACGGTTTGAACAGGAAGCCGATCATTTTGAGCAGCGTGTGCACAAGCCTCTCGCGATAACTTTTGACAATCCATCACGCTACAAACTTTCTTTTTTTCCATGTCACTTAGACCAGGATGAGCCTGTGATTCAAATTCAATTTTATAAGCAGTACTTCATGATAATTCACTCGTAAAAAAGAGTCCTAAATCAGATAATGCTTCAACCTAAGTTCAACTTCATGACAAATGTGTGAGTGATTTCTGAGACAAAGTTATATCAACAAGTGAAAAAAAGAATATCCAATGGTACATAAGATATATCAGTAGCATGGTTAAGGATATCACCTTAAGATAGATGTCTATAGCTCTGTACATCCCATCTTCTGTTGGCCTAGATGGTTCAGGAATCAGTTCTGCAAGACTGACGAACTTGGGAACAGGTAAATTACGGTCAGCGGCTATTTCAGCAAGGTAACTCTCCATTAGCTTTCCAACCCGCTCCATATCACTTTCTGGGGGAGAAAAATATTCATCATCTGCATTGTAGACCAAATGGTTTCCTATTTCGGATTCAAGGTAATTCATCATGATCCGCTGCACTGTATCCACATCAAACAATGTGTCACCTGTAAATGAATAAGAAGGAATAAGAAGATCATCTAAAACAGCCTGTCCTAACTGCATGGCCATCCTTCTCTCCAAATCGAGCCTGCAAGCAACTGTTGTCTCAAGATATATTGCTGCGCGGAGCAGCATAGAAAGAAAGCTGACAGACATTGCATTATTCTCCCTTGGCAGAAGGCTCACTATTGTTTCCAAAATAACCCTTTTCTCGTGCTCCTGTTGTGGCTCAATTTTCTTCCTTCCTTTTCCAAAAATCTCCTGCACCAAGAAAATAAAAAAATTCAGGTTGCTGCAGTCTCCAAAATCTTGTGTATTTAGAGCATCTCCATCTTTCTAGTTAGGGATCTCACCAAACCTCGCAGAGATTTCTGTGCATAGAGCATTAGGATTGGACCAATAGCATACTGTTTAAACCCTCTTGCAATCATTGCAATGAGAACTCTTTGAAAAATGTCAATTCTGAGGACTGTTAGATCTTCAGCCCACCAATCAACCATGGGCCTAGATGCCATGGAAGAAACCACTCCCTCTGAGCCACTCTCACCTCTTCGAGTAGTACAAAATTGGCTTTCCTTGCAGGCTATATATGCAATGGCATCTATGCATCGGCTCACCAATTTTGCCCTCTCCGCTATTGGAAGAAGGTTCTCTGAGGTATGTAAAATAGACACTGCGCCAGCAAGGCTCTCTAGTGCCACTTCATTCAAATAGGCATCAGTTCTTGCCACCAAGTTTCCAACTGAGTAATCTTCTGTCATCTCAAGATATTCTGCCACGCAACGAAGCATAGCAATGTTTTCTATGCTTATTTCGAAATTTATGCCATAGCAGAACTTTGCTGCCAGTTCAAATGCTTCTGCTCCACCAGGAACATCAGAGAGTTCAATGAGGGAAACGTCAGCATCACTTGATTCTGAGACGATTTTCCTAATGTATCCACACTTACAGACTAATGGAAACTGCAATTCAAGTAGAATATATATGTAAAAGAACTCAATTTTATTGCTAACCATAAAAATAACGAGTGTACTTCTTGCTTCTTAATTCGGGTTCTCTTTGAAGACAAAAAGCAAACAATTGGTGGTGAAAAATTTAACATGTAACACTAGATAGTTGATTGGCAAATGACAAGAAGAAAGTTACTCTGCACTTTATGACTATTGTATTACTAAATTTGATATATGCAGCTGAAGAGTCTGTCTTTAAAATGGTACCTTATGCAATGAAAAGGAGGCTTCTCCAACTTGAACTATAACATCACTGGGAATCTCCTGAGAGAAAATCCTGTGAGAATTTAAGACACAACCTTCAGCAATTTCCCTCTTCACTAATTCAAAAAACAACTGATATACACTACAAAGCAAATTGGTAATATTTGGCAGAAGACCCACCAAAATAATCAGTTTCAGAAGACCAGAAAGAAGCATACCATTCACTAGTTCTCTTCATGGCACTAGAAAGAAGTTCTTGCTTCTTCAAAGACATGTCAGAAGCAGCATGTGCAGTTTTCTCCTGATCACGATCCACCATACCAGAGACAGATTCCTAAGCCAGTAAGTCACTATAACTTCTCTGTCGTACAGTTGATTATGAAGCATAAAAGGTAAGAAAAGTTTCAGTCAGTTATATTAAGGTCATCATTTTTTATATTTTAATTTCTTTTTCATCTTCTTCAGGGGAAATGGGTACTTTCAGTCCCTTCGAAACTTTTTGAACTTAAACGCTTAACTAAACAAATGTTCGGGAATTATGAGGATAGAGTCTGAAGCTCAAATCAGTTTCCAAGCAACCATAATCAAACAAATCAGCATTTGAGAAATACCAAAATAGGGCGTACTGGTCTGTAAGCAAATTAAGTTCACAGAGGGTATAGGAAGGAATATAAATGGTAATTTCGACATTATAAACAGAAGGAGGGGCAATATGCAAGGGTGAAAATGTACTTAATGGTGTGTGGTGTGGACTCGGTTGTGGATTTCCAGTGGAAAGGATGAGATAGTTGCATGTTGATTGGCGTCTAACAGCGTCTGTTTGTTTCCACGTGGTTAGTGGAAATTATTCCCATCCACAGAGATTCCCATTTTCCTTTTCCTAAAGCTTTGCATTATCCCAATCTAATTGTAGTATACAGTAATGCAAAAAGGACACGCATGGTTTCCCAAAATTATAAAAACGACCAACGGAAAAAAAACGGATTTTTTTTTTTTTTTATAAATAGATAGAATTAAATTATTTAGTTGAAGTATAAGAGAATAAGAATTTAAATATAAAAAAAATTATTAATTATGATAGATTACGATTATCACATTGATTATTCAAATAATATTTTTTATTACTATATATGTATATTCGCATGTTACTCATTTTCTTTGATGTTAATTAGAAATTTATAAACATTAAATAATAAAATTTAGATAAAAGTCATACCAGAAGTTCAACGTTGTATCATATGACAGTTTGTGTATCTGGAATAGGTTTTAAAGGTATATTAAACTTTTCCATACTCAGAACTCAGCCTTGAAACTGAAACATGCTTGTGAGCGTAAATCTCAGTGGCTTGGCATCTATAAACTAGAGAGGAAACTGCCAATAGAATGAATCAACCCGATCCAAAAAGTGTACGAAAATTAATCCAGAAATTCTCTGTGCCGGGTGGTTTAGCTTTTTTCCAAACAGATGGGCACACGGGTAATTTCCACAGATATGGCAATAAACTTGAGTTTAATGCTTTATTATGGGATTTTTTTAGTGAATATTATGAACACTTAGCACGAAAGAGAGAGAGAATATTATCAGAGATATTTTTTTTATATGATAATATTATGAGAGATGTTAAGTGAGAAGAGAAAACCTTGACCACTCTATATCTCGGATAAAAAACGAATTGCATTACTTGAATTTTCAATTCTAACCACTCATACATAATTTAATGTGTTTGGTTAGCTTTTTAAGTTTAACAATTGATTATGAAAAGAATTAAGTTAACATAACTGATTTTAGAGAAATTGATTCTCAAAAGAAACAAGAAGAAATTACTTCTCCCACAATAGATTACAATAATTGATGCATCCAAAAATTTGTTAAACATTTTACTTTTGAGTAAAATTAATTCCAGTATCTCAAGTAATTAGAAAGATTTTTTTTTTAAAAAAAAAGAAATTTGTCTATAGATAATTAGTGATAGTGTAATCGAATGAATTTGAATGAAAAAAGAAAATAAAGAGATTGACTTTATGACTAGGAGCATTAAAGCTCTTTTTTTTTAAAAAAAAAAACTTTTTTATTTAATAAATATTCTTCATTAGATATGTTGTAAATATAAAATAAATTATTTACTCAAACACTTAATCCACACTCAACTAACTAGTTGCTGCTTTAGTAGATACTATACGTCTATACTTCAATAGGATGTCAAACAGCAATAATTGATGTTCCCAATATTAGTGAAAATACTTGTCTCGGGTACACATCAAAGAGCTTGCTTGGAATCGTCCCTTCACATCATGCATTATAGGGGTCCCCTTTAGAATGCAGACTAATATTCAGAAAGATGATTATATAAATCCACAAGATCATCTCTACATCTGAGCTTTACGTTGGATGGCATTCAAAATAATGCAGCACATAAATCTTTGAGCCAATCCCCTCACTGATTTGATTGCGCTACCCCATTACATTCGGATTGTTGTTTTCATTTTTAAGCTTTCACTGGCCTCAAATATTACTTTGTCAACTACTTACCAACAAATCAAAACCAAACCATTAATGGACTCAGTGATTGGCCTATATATACTTGTTGATTATGCTTGTCCATTTGTTTACATGTCGTAAAAAACCCAAGTAAGTGTTATATAATTTATAACATTGAGAAACATTTTCTATCAATGTAATCAAATCAAAGAAGTAACTCCACGAGATGTAGATGAATGAATTTTCAAGTGAGATTATACATGATAAGAAAATTAAGAATACAATTAAAAAATTAGCCTTATGACTGGCAACTGAGTCACCAAAATGCAAAAGCTATTGGGTGCAGATGCAATCCACCTTGAGTAAAAAGCTTGAGTGACCAGAATGAAAAAGCTATAGGAAGAGAAGGGTATAATACTCTGCGGGACAGCATGTTTACTGACCACCTAGCTACTCATAGAAGTAACATGTCAAATGTATTTCTAAGCAAATAATTCTGCTAAATTTTCCTAGGTGCTGAGCTGATTTGAAATCTGTCACTTCCTAATGTCCCCCTATTCACTTGCTCCGTGAGGAAGAATATGATCATCTACAAAAGGATAAATATAAGTAAAAACCATGAGCTAATGACAATAAGATGCATGCCAATTAATCTTTGGCCACTAGCTCTAAATCACTCTACTTTTAATGAGATAGAGTCATAATTGGGCCACCTTAAAGAATTGTCTGTGGATTAGTGGCTAAACTCGAAGGAAGAACCAAAACAGATAAACAAAGACACCCTTGTAAGTCCCTTGTGATAGAAATTGGTCTCTATATGTTCCTGTGGTGATAATATCAAATCCCTTGTGGATTGTGATGGAGGTTTATCAGTGTGTGCCTCTATGGTAATGCCAGAGACGACCTTCACAACCTAGCAGCTTCTCATACTATTTTATTTTTAATAAGAATACGAAAAAAATAAGGACCATGAGAGAAACTGTCCCCGGTGCACAGGGACTGCAATTAAATTGTTCAACTTTTGGAGCTAAATCAGAAAGACAAATGCAAGAGAAATTCAAAGGGAAGATGGATTGCATCTACCTTACTGCTGTTGACTTTCATGTCACTCAGTCGATCATAAAGATACCTTTGATGAGAAATGGCGAATATAAATGCCAAAAATGGATCCTGATTTACAAGGACAATATGCAAGTAGGGTGCCAAATTTGCCGACAAAATCAATTTACATGTCACAGGTCGAATAACTGAGAATCAAGTCTCTTAAATGGCCTTAGCCAGGGAGGAAAAATAAAGATAAAGAAAGTTGCTTAAATGGCCACAACCATTTTACTAAAGACCAGGCCAAAACAGAGACATATTCAAGCCTTACTATACATACGCAAAATAAAAGGTTCGCATAGTAGGAGCAAGGGGAGACCATGACCGAAATTTGGGCCCAATCACATGGAGCTCGGGCAGTCTCTTCGCAGTCTAGGCTGAAGGCCTTGTGAAGTTATAACCATAATGTTCAGGCCTTAGTTTTCTGTTGTCCAGACACAAAATTGTATGATAGAGCGATATTGGAACTTAGATTTTAGAAGCGAACTAATTTGATTTTTATTAGTTGTATCAATTTCTATTGACATTTCCTAAATGATTAATAAGTGCATATTAAATATAGATAACTTTATATAAAAGGTGAGAAATAAACAATACAATATTATTTGGTTGAATTGATTGTAAATAACAGGTCCTCCATAATCGACAATAAGAAGAATAGGTATCTCCAAGATTTTCATTTTTCAATCATAATAGCAACAAATGAAATAAAACAAACATGCCCTCGAGTGCTTAATTAACTCCACAAGAGGAACTAATCAGTATTGACCAAAGATGATATGAAATGACTGATTTATATTAACGGGACGTCGTTTGAGCGAATCACGACTGTACGATGCCGTTTGACTTCTTAAAAACAATACACGCAAAATATCTATGAAGCTAAACCATGGTTATGCCACGCTGCGTTCACCTTATCCATCTCCCTGTCGAGTCCAAAACCCTGCGACTCGGCGCCCAAAACCCTGTCGTCTATGGCATCGAAACTCATATGCTCATCAACAAATCCGATTCTCCAGAATCAATTATCTTGATGTTTGTATCCCACTGCCTACAAAGAAAATTTTCTCCACAATTAGCTCTAGCTAATGGAACTTTCTTCCTCCTTCTTAGTTTCCCCAAAACCATGCTCATCTCCGGCATGTAATTACTCTTTTTCATCCTCCTTCTCTCCATTCCCTATTCATATATTCATCAAAAATCCAAAAATTCGAAGTCCCACCTCACAAAGTTTTCGTATTTTTGCCGTGACCTTAGAACCGCAACAAGAACTTCCTAGAAACAATCCGCAGCGACTTCTTAAGGAGCTCGCCGAGCGTAAGAAGGTCACTTCTCCAAAGAAAAAGGCACCCCCAAAGAAGTTCGTCTTAAGGCCTCCATTAGATGACAATAAATTGGCAAACAGGTTTCTAAATAGCCCACAATTGTCTCTCAAGTCGTTTCCGTTATTGAGTTCTTGTTTACCTTCTTCGCGGCTTAACAATGCTGATAAGACTTGGATAGACGAATACTTGCTCGAAGCGAAGCAAGCTCTGGGGTACCCACTTGAGCCTTCGGAAACCCTTGGGGACGATAATCCGGCAAAACAATTCGATACTTTGCTGTACTTGGCGTTTCAGCATCCATCATGTGAGAGAACAAATGCACGGCACGTGAGATCTGGGCACTCAAGGTTAGTTTTTCTGGGGCAGTATGTGCTTGAATTGGCGTTGGCGGAATATTTCTTGCAGAGGTATCCTAGGGAGTCGCCGGGTCCAATGAGAGAGAGGGTGTTCGGGTTGATTGGGAAGAGGAACTTGCCCAAGTGGATTAAAGCTGCTAGCTTGCAGAATTTGATATTCCCATATGACGATATGGATAAGATTATCAGGAAGGAGAGGGAGCCACCCGTAAAGTAAGTAAACTATTTCTTTCAGCTCAACTTCATTATGTCTCTATTTCTCTCGGTCGATTTTTTTGTTTTTGTTTTTTCTCTTTTTCTGTTGTGATGTTTAGGAGGATGGTGATACAGTCTCTGGTGATTCTTGTTTTTGCTATATGGTTTTGACTTACTGGATAACTTTGGTTGTCCATCTTCGAAGCTAAATCTTAATATGATTGGCAGTGTAACTGTGATTGTAATAGTCTTTGGAATAATGTTCTTGCTGCTCAGAGCTGCAGTTATTTCACACTGCTCAGGGCCTCCCTTATAAGAATGCTATTATTCCACTTTAATTTTAATACTCACCTTCAATGATGGATTCTTTATTGCATTAGGACAATAGAAAAATCTTTATCATTTGAGAAGGTCTGTGCCCTGAATCTATTTATTAAATAAATTTTAAGTTTATCTACTCACTGCATTTCTAAATTTGTTATTTTATGTCAGGTCTGTGTTTTGGGCTTTATTTGGGGCCATCTATCTGTGTTTCGGTATGCCAGAAGTATATCGTGTCCTTTTTGAGGTCTTTGGAATGGACCCAGATGCTGAGGATTGCCAGCCTCAATTGCGTAGACAGCTTGAAGATGTAGATTATGTATCCGCTGAATTTGAAGGCAAGCTAAGCTGGCAAGATGCGGTTACTTATAAGGCAAGCTCTATATTTCTTTTGTGATTATGTTATTCAACTTATAATAGCTCATATGAATTTGCAACCATATATGTGCTAAGTAGGCATGCTAAAACTTTATAAATCTAATTCCAGTCTGAAATTGAATGTTCTGCTCTTTATTCAGCCTCCTGCAGATGCTCTGTTTGCACATCCAAGGCTCTTCAGAGCTTGTGTTCCCCCAGGTATGCATCGGTTCAGAGGAAACATATGGGATTATGATAGCAGGCCACAGGTTATGCAAATACTTGGATATCCCTTAGAAATGACAGATAGAATTCCAGAAATTACTGAAGCCAGGAACGTAGAGCTTGGACTTGGGTTGCAGGTAGCTCTACTATTTCCACACATTTTGTTTGTCCTTGTTTCCTATCAAAATCTCACCAATATGTATGGTTTGTCACTTTGTTGTGGTTGGGTGCTATTTTTAATAGAACTTACAGCAATATTCACAAATGATTCTGTGGAAACCAGGAAAGCTGATTATAAAAGAACCAATATGTGGAAACTAGGAAAGCTAATTATAGAAGACCAAAAATTTCTGAGGCATGGTGACATAATTGATAATGAATTACTATTGCCATGTAGACCATATTGTTCTTTATCTGCTTTGGTGATTACTTTACTGTATTTTATTTCTCTCTGCAGAGTTCATCTTAGCACACTGAATGTTGCTTTTATCTCCGATTCGCAGACACACCTTAGAACCATCAATGTTAATCTTGTTAATATTTAATTTGGCAATGTTCAATGTACTTAGTTATGAAGATTCCTAGCTTCTGTTCTTGATTGCTGATGTGTTTCTGATTTCATATCTAATTGCAGCTTTGTTTCTTACATCCATCAAAGCACAAATTTGAGCATCCTCGATTTTGCTACGAGAGATTAGAATACCTTGGCCAAAAGATACAGGTACTAATCTTTCTGTTTTCTACAGGACAATTTGACTGCATTTATGGAATGGCTCCCTAGTTGCCTTATATGGATATATTTACTGCTCAGCTTTGATTTAGAATCTAAAATTTGATTTCTTCTGTTGTATCGAATCTCATATAATTTTTTTTTCCTCGTTTTTTAAAATTTCCTTAAGGATTTGGTGATGGCTGAAAGATTGTTGATGAAGCATTTAGACGCTCCGGGGTTGTGGCTACAAGTGAGGCACCGTCGCCTTCTTATGAATAAGTTCTGCGGAAGATATTTGAGAGCCAAATATCTCCACCGTTTTATTATATATTCTGAACAGGTCCAAGACTCTTATGAGCACAACCGGAGACTGAGAAACCCCGCCACAACAGCTGTTCAACAAGCCCTTCATGGACTCTCATATGCTGTTTATGGGAAACGTGATGTAAGACGTCTAATGTTTGAGGTTTTTGACTTTGAGCAGATCCAGCCTAAAGCTGTCTGAAAATGTAGACAAGAACAATATAAGGATAAAAGCACATCTCTTTTCCTGATATCCTTTAACTTGCTTCTTCTTTCTCTTTCTTTCCTTCTTTCCATCTTTCTATCTTTTCTCTTTGTTTTCTACCTTATTGATATGATTTTCAATCCACCAGGTTGTACTTGGTTTGCAAGTTCTTCTTTGGAAGTTGACGCTGTAGATATTCATTGTATTTTACGAATTTGGTTCTGCGTTAGATTCCTAAAAGTGTACGGAGTATGGAGATTAAGGTACATATTTATGAATACTTGTTCAACTTCTGTGGCCAAGACCATTGAGCTACTACACGACGGAAAAAGATAGTGTTAGTCGCTCTCAAATACCTAACTGGCTTTGGTATACTCTTGACAAAAAGCTATAAACCCTGAACTGAGACCATATTCAATCCGCAATCTCGTGTTAATCGTTGATAGAGTTTGTCACATCGAACAAAAAAAGTCATTTAAGAGTTCGAGAAACAAATCCCTAGAAGGGATACAGCTTGTTTCGGAAATAAGTACTTGTTGTTTTTCAGTTTTGGTTAACAATGTAAGTGGTTTTGATTGACTGAAGTTGCATTGGTTGTTATGAATCCACCAATGGTGGCATGTATGTACCTGGAACCTCTGACAACAGGTTTCACCCAGCTGGTTGTTGCCGTCTTTCTTTCTTCTTTTAATTTTTGTTTCTAGAATGTCCCAACCCAATAAATAGATTGCCGCCGTCCGTGGAATCTCGGATGTTTCAATAACCTTTATGTAAACGAAAAATGATATTTTTACGTTACTTTTATTTTATATATATATTATACTTGTTGATCTGTGCAATCAATATTTGACCAAAAAAGTAAGTAAATAGTGTATAATATTTATTAAATTTTGACTTAATAATTGTATAGGCGTAAAAATGAGGTAAAAGAAATAGTGGGGGAGTGTCGTTACTATACAAAGTTGCAAACTCACTAGAGGGCCTAAAATAGATGAGTTCTAGGCTCTATCCAAAAAAGATTGTAACAGTAATGTTATATTAACAAACAAATACACAAATTGCCAAGTTAATAGAATGTGACTTTATGTAATCTCACTTCATTGTTTTTGATAAATTTTACTTGTCAATATAACTGATCAAGTTGTAATCAGATGCTTGTGTTGTACGTTGGTTGTGAAGTAATTCATTTCTACATTTAAGGACATCTTCCCAGCCTAAATAGAGCAAACCTGTTTGAATATTCTGAGTCATTTAAAAAGGAGGCAGCTAAGGACATGAAAGCTGATAAGTTCGGATCCAAGCTATTTTAAAGGGGAATCATCGTTTGGCACGTCATTAGATTGCTCGTGCAGACCCACATGTTTGGTCCAAGCATAATACACAGGAAACAATCCCATCCCCCGGTTAGGATATTTTACTCACCAAAAAGGCTTGAACGCGAATGGACTTAAGCCCAGATGCAGCTTTATAGTGTTTGTTGCGAAGCGTCAAAAGGCAGAAGATGACATGGGCACAAGGTGCGGCACATGAGATATTATGCCCACGAACAAGCAATACTCCTCCGCTTCTATCTAGTGTGCACCCTCGTCGCCTTGCGTGCACCTGTTGCGCACCCTCCTAACCTGCGCACCCCCTTCCTCCCTATCTCACCCATCGAGACTAACACCACCACCATCATCATCGACCACCACATCAAAACCTATTGCCATAAGCTCGAGATCTCAGATTCCAATCGCCCAGCTATGTCGAAGGCTCGTGTCTACGCCGACGTCAATGTTCTTCGCCCCAAAGAGTACTGGGATTATGAGTCTCTCACCGTTCAATGGGGGTAATATTTGGTACCCTAATCTCTCTGTCGATTATCTCGTTTATTTGAAATGCTTTTGATTTTTTTATCCTAGTTTGTTTGGTGGACTTTATGTTGTCGTGCTTTGATTGTTTGCTGAATACAATTCAGAATGAAGAAAGCGTTAAGGTTTTGGGATCTCACAGTGTATACTAAGTTCCTTAGCTGCTGCTTTATCGTCTTTTTTCTTCCTCCTTGAATTTCAATAGGTTCAACAATTTTTTGGTTCTTCTTGTTTTTTTTTTTACTTTCCTAGCTACCAAGTACTGGATGGGAAATCATGCTATTTCTATTATGTTCTTTTGATTGGATCTCTCGCTCTTGCTTTGTGATATGAAAAGAGAGTGAAGCTGATCGAGTATAGATAATTCATGAAATCATCCTATTTCTTCGTGGTTCACTTATGTTTTAATGAAATGATGGTTTTCTGTCCTTTTAGATGATTTATTCTCTGTTTTTGTGATCTTCATCCTTTACTTGGTTATGGGGTTAATGCCCTAGCACTCTATGCCCCCTTGTTTTTACATTTTTCATTCTGATAACGTTAGTTATTAATGAACCGCCTGCATTTCAGTGATCAAGATGATTATGAGGTTGTGCGGAAAGTAGGAAGGGGGAAATATAGCGAGGTTTTCGAAGGTATAAATGTTAATAGCAATGAGCGTTGTATAATCAAGATTCTCAAGCCTGTCAAGAAAAAGAAGGTGATCTTTTATCTCTTATTTTGGTTTCTGCTATCTGCAACTTATGAACAAACCCAGGGTGCTTTGTTAGAACTATTTTCTTCAAATCTGCTGCACAAATGTTCTCTCTCTTTGCATCAATTTCAATTTTGTGAATGGCAAGGGCATCGTCATATGGTTGGCGTTAGTAATATATCTTGTTTTTTTGTTTTTGAAAATCCCTTGTATATCATTTCAGTTTTTTTTTTTTT